>PVJX010001277.1:0-170676 GCA_004027295.1 Dolichotis patagonum
CTTCTGATCTGCTCTGTACTGCCCCCTTTTGTTTTATTCTCTTTTAAATAAAAAAAAGAGCACTATATAAATATTAGTTCATTGTTTTACAAATTGTACTGTGGTTATATACGATGTCAGCATTAGTAGGACAATATGGGAACTCCCTACTGTATTTACAACTTTTTTTGTTATAGAATTACATCAAATTTTAAAGGATTTAAAAATTTAAAAAAAAATACTGTTTCACTATAATGCTAGTTTTGCCAGTCAGGATCTGTTTAACTTTTATTCCTCACCAGATCAGTGGTAATTTTCCACCAAATTTTATATATTGTATAAAATATATATATGTATTATGTATTGTACTGTTGTAATTTTCCACCAAATTTTATATATTATCACACTGTCCATAGTTCTAATTTTAAATAGTTTTAATGATCTTACCCAGTGCTTTTTCAAAACTGCTTTTTGTGTTTGTTATTTTTTTTCTTCCTTTGATTAGATAAAGGTGTTTGCCAAGGTTTTAAAGAAGGGCTTAGAAGTCCTGTGCCCTCAGGATTCACACATTTGGAAAGATTCGTGCTCTTACAGCCCGCTTCCTTTCCATCAGAAGACTGCTGGCTCTGCTCCAGAATTCCCTGGCATGGAATCCTAGGCTAGTCTTTGGTCACCATATCTCCACTGATCATTTGTTTGGGTGTGTATTGTTCTCGTGTTTTTGTTACTGCTGCTCTAGTTGTTATTTGTATTCTTCAACAAAGGTACATACTTGGACTCTATATTTTCTGAGTTCTTTAATATTTAGCAATGATTTACAATACTTGAGTAGAGATTACAGTTTTCATCCCCACAATACTTTGTGGAAATTTCTGTATTATTTTCTGGCATTCACAGTTGTGCAAAAGCCTAAGGAACACAAGTCTTGTACCTATGTCTTTTGTAAGACTTTATTTTTTTATTTACTTGTTTGAGGATTTTTTCTTACTGATGTTCAGCAGTTAATAGGGAAATATATTGGTATCAGTATATCCTAGAATAATTACTTCAAGCAATTTTTTCATATATTTGAAATTTTTTGTGTTAGTTACACCAATTATTCTGATGTTGAAGCATTCATTTAGGTCTTCTAAATCTGTTACTTTTTCACATATTCTTGTAATTTTTTTTATATTTCCTCTATAGTTCCAGATGTTATTGCAAGCTTTCCTGGGGAAAAAATTCATTTCTAGTTCTTTATATTTATTTTCTTATAAATTAATTTGCTTTGATGTGATAAGTGCAAACTTTTCTTAACTCATTTAATTATTTACCTAAATCTGTGTGCCTTTCCCTGTAGATGTTCACAGCCAAACATTTTATATTTTGCATTCTTATACTGCATATGTGTGTGCATGTGAGTGTGCGTGTGCGTGTGTGTGTGCGTGTGTGTGTGTGTGTGTGTAAGGAAAGGGCAGCTTGACTGGATGATGTGGACTTTTGTCTGTGGGGACAGAATGCTAACAAGTCCTGGAAATTGCTCTTTGTCAAATTTTTAAAAGTATTCCTACAGAAATTCATTCTACTTACTCTAGAATATTATTTGCCTCTAGAATATTATTTGCTGACATGAGAGTTTAAGTATTTCCACCAATTTATCTGGCCCTGTGGAAGATGTTAGCTGCTCCCTCTATACTTAAAGAAAAACTAGCAGTGATTCCTAAGCATTTCACTTTATTTTTCTCTAACTGCCTTGTCCCTCCCTTCATTTTTACACCTCCATGTTGTGATTATCTTTGAAAACAGCTACTTCATAACCCAACATTCTGATAATGTGGAGAGGATTGAGGCAAGCACTGGAGACGTAAAGTATTACAATAGAATGTATTTAGCTTTCATTTTAAAAGTTTATGACAGGATATCATATGCATTTCTTTTTTCAGTGGCTGCAAACAAATCATCTGCCATGCATCACATTTTTGTTTAGGTATTTAAATCAGAAAGGGGAGGAATGTTTGGTTCATATTAATCTGACTGACTTTCAATGACTTCTTTGTTCTCACATATCAATTAAGTATGATGCCATGTTGACACCATCTTGATCAAAAGTATGCATTCACAGTCAGATTATCAATGGATTCTTGTAAGGCAAATTATTTATTAATAGTACATGTACACAGTGTCTGTATTTGTTTATTGGTCAGTTTATTAAAGCTTAGAAATATGCAACTGATAGAGAAAAAACAAAATATCCCTTTTTATTATATAGCAAAACTTGATAGACTCATTACTGTAAAAATTGGTATTTGATGAAAATTAAAAGGAAGAAGAAATCACTGCAAAGAGAACCCATTATCAAATATTTCATAGAGGAGTGAAATGTGGAAAGATTACAGAAGAAATGGTGAGAAAGTAAAAAATAACCAAAGTGTAGGAGAAAACAGAGTAGAAAGTCTGTACAAATCCCAAGAGCAAAAAGCGTTCTGTGTCCATGTCTCGCTGACTTTAACTAGGCTAAGTGCCTGTGTTGGGGAGAAAAGGATGTGATGAGATCAGAAAATCAATCTGGGTCAGTTTATGGAAACCCCTGAATGTTACTCTAAGGAGCACTGTTTCTCCTCATAAATAACAGATGATAATAGAGTGGCTAGGCTTGAATGTAATGTCATAAAAGCAGTGTTTTAGGATAACAAAATCAGTCAGGCATGGACAATGTGGACTTGATAGAGGTAAGCAAAAAACTAAAGCAATGTTTGCCATGATCCATGAATAAGTACATAAAGCCCTAAACGGTAACTAAATCACACTCAGATGACTAACACTTTTATGTGCCGTAGGGTGTTGAAGAAAAAAAATAAAGATGCTAGTTCAGCCCTGATCTGCAGTGCTCAAATTCCATTCTTTGAATGATGGATGTTGATAATCTATAAACTCAAAGTTTACTTGGGAATTACTCTAACAAAAGATTAGGAAAAATGACTATATGTGAAGTGTGTATACCAATTTGCCATGAAGGATATATTTACTATATATTGCCAACAGGTACTAACAAAAATTAATAAATAAATATAAATGAATTTGGAAGACAAGTCTTGAAGATAATCAAGAAAAGGATAAGAAAGAGAAGAATGTTCTAGGTAAGAAAACGGTAGAACACATAAAGGCACTAAGTTTCAAGGTAAAAAATCGAGATCAATTTTCTGAAATTTTCTGATATTGAAATGATTGAGAAGACAGATTTCTAAGATGAGCAGTTTTAGGTAATTATGTTGCTAAGCATGTTTCTCCTCTGTAAAAATTATATAACATACTTTAATTTTTTTTAAATTGTTGGTTTTAAGGTAATTTTTCTAAATGTGGTTTATAAAATCTCTTCAAGGTCTATGAGCAAGTTCAGAGACATGTGGCATGACATCAGAGCAAGAAACCTAATACTGAAATTACAGAGGCCCCGAGAAATGTATGACTCAGAAACAAATTCTAAGACATGGCATTATAACAACAAACAAGACAGCCAGTAACTGCAACAAAGATCAGATTAGTGTGGGATAAGATCATTTAGCTTGGTAAGGGGAAGGAGGAGAGGAAAGCAAATATTTTAATTAAATCCAATACTTTAATATTGATTTCTCCTTGCCAGATTTACCTTGTAAAACACTTATAATGCTTTTGACATTGAGATACTTGGCCAAAGCTATTGGACCGGTCAAGGTAAAAGCTTAGCTACCAGTGTAATCTCATGTATTTCATTTAAATGTGATTTATTCGTTTCTCTATAAGAAGGTTCTTTCTATTGATAAAATAAATGAAATTGAAAATCCCAAAGGGAATTTGATGTCCACTCACACAAAATAGGTTTGTAAAGTATAAGAAGCAGCCAAAAAAGAATTCAACTACAAGAAGATTATATTTGCCTCCTATTCCTTTTCTCTTTCCTTGTTTTCATTGTTTCTTTCTGTTGTGGCCTTTGTGAAATCAATGCTAGTTAGATTTTCCGTGCTTTTCATGTCAGCCAATAGTTATTCTCAAAGTTTCAAATTACTAAAAGTTGTCGTCCCACATTTCAACTGTGAGTTTTGTTATTCAAAAAGTTTAATGCTATTTACTACAATTACAGCTTCACCTACTTGCACATGGAAATCTTTATACAATGTTAAATCTACAAAGCTTTTCACAGAAAACTCTACTAGCAAAATTGGTATTCTTTTATTTCCTTCATCAAAGTTAGGACAATTGTCAAAAATAACTTGGCAAGCCTTAAAGCTTTTGTATTTAATATGCACAGCAAGATTTTGGATCTGCCTGAAAAATCACAGCATCCCAAATGTTTCAAAATAATATCCCAGTTAATATTTAATATAACTATAGTAGATCATATTGAGTTTTGTGTCAATCAAAGACATCAAGTAATGAAACAAAATGAATTTTCAATCATAATAAAATAAAATTAGAATAATGCCTAATAAATACAAATCAGATCATTTTTATTTAGTGTCCGAAATAATAGATAGGGACGAAAAATAAACTATAAGTCTTGGTTTTTACACAGTTTTAGTCTGGCTCCTGTATTTAGATCAGACATGAAGAATGTCAGTATTGAGAAGACCGCAATTTCTCAGAGTCCAGTACCTATCATTTCAAGTACACAGGACCCAGAAATGCTGAATATAAATTTCAGCATGAAATCATTGTCACCTTTATTTCCTTCCAATGACCCCCTGAAATTGACCATCCTGTTCACCAAACAAGTTGACATCTGCAATAGGCTCCTTCATTCCCTCGTGTATTTCATGCCTTTGTGGTGTTTACTGTAACCCTCAGCCCTTTTCCACCCAGCCTTTCTCTTCGACTTTTCCAGAGCCATTCTGTCGTGGTGCATTTTTAGTTTGAATCTCATTCATGGACTCTGCTTTTTCTGCTCATTTCATACCTTCTGCTCATCTATTCCAGCTCAAAGGCCTGCCAAGTAGAGACAGACCAAATAATTTATCACTCAAATCAGGACATATTCTAGAGTGAAAAGGACTGATAGTAATATTTTTATAAGGATAACAGGAATAAACTGGGAACATGGGAATGCGTGGTCCACCTATGCACAGGACAAGGTAGAATTCAAAAGTGGTTTAATTCCTCACCTGCTCTTATAGCCAAGCCTTTGCCCTTGTAGCCCATATTCCTCTCCTCACCCCCTCTCTCCTGGCTCTCACCACAGGATGAGAGGACAGGGATGCTACACCAGCTACAGAATAGTCATCAAGAGAACATACACACTTATGCCTGTTGTTTACCACAGGTGGATTTGCTGGGTTGCAGCTGACCACTCTTGTGAAGCCACATCTAGCCTAGATTATGGGAGAGCTACAAGCAGCAGGTAGAGAATGAGATATGGAAGAAAGTGAAGATGTTCTATCCAACAACAAGAAGCTAATCCAGGCAGCTAACTCAGCCCACAGAGATAGTATGTGCTCAAATCTTTTGAGATAAGTTAAATATATACTTTTAACCAATAGAATAATGAAGTAAATAAGAAATCCTTGCATTGAGCCGAAAAAAGAATTGGAGATGGTTTATTAAGCAACATTACTGTGGCTGTTAATATATAACCCACAAGCTCAAATCTCATTTGAGATTCAGATTCATATACATAAAATAACTTTGTCTGAATGTGTCATGAGCAAGACAAACTCCCTAAAATCAAGACAAAATTATAAAACTTTCCAAATATTTAATGTTTTAATTTTATTCCTTTTCTTAGAAATCTAGCTGTATAAGTTAAAAATACAAGCCATATTAATTTTTCACTCTTCTCCACTGTCAGTGTGAAGACTATCATAGTAACAATAGCTTGTTCCGTAAGCATCTTTGTAAGTCAGTATTCTCTTCTGTCACCACTAACTGGACGGGACTTCGGCTGAACCATCTCAGCCAGTCTTCTGGCAGGCAAATTAACTCATAATATACTCCTCCATCCACTGAATGGAATACATTAATCTACTCACATCCAGAATTGGAAAGTTGAGAAAGTCTCACTCAAATCTTTCTCTAGGATTTAATCCCCCTGAAGAATCATGGTGAAAAAGGTTTACATTCCTTATTCATCTTCACTTGGTCTACTGAAATACGGCTCTGGTTTTTCAATCTTTTGCCTCCTTTTCCTCTGAGTGATCCTTCATGAAAGTAAAGATTTGCCATAGTTTTTCAACTGTGGGGCAAGTCTTTACAAAAATCTTACCTGTTCTGTAATAAAGATGATAATAAAATTAAAACAATGGTGTGTTTTATTCTGCTACTAATTTCTTATGCTTACCTGACTACACATATGAGTAATAATATCAGAAAATTTTCTGCTATCACTTATAGTCTTTCTAAAGGCTACTGACCATTGTATGATAACCTTTGTTGAGCACCTGATATAATTTTAAAGACAGCAGCAATTAGACAGAGTAGGCATGCCATCAGCCAGTTTGACTTAGATCAAAACACACTACAGACCCAGAAAGGGAACTTTTCATGTGAAAGCTTGATGTCTTTCAAAAAGCAATACCCTTTCGATTAGAGTATCTTCAAATATATGGAAATACTTTCTAAGGTGAACATTGTGAGCTTTCCTGATATTTGAGCAGCAACAAAATTTTCTACCAACTGCTGTAACTTGCCAAGATTTCCTCTGTAATTTAATCAGGCCATCAATCAGCAAGGTTGGGTCACACAAGTTAATATTTATTTACTGCTTAGATACAGTTGAATGAGTGTCGGTTTAACTGGAGGCAAAATGTTAGTTCCTCGTGACATTTAACAGTTCCTGGAGTCATTATTTTGACAGCATCTATTTGACCTGAGAAATTTCTTGCCTACGGAAATAGTCTTTGGGCAAAATTTGCTTATATAAAATATCAAGAGTGAAAATGACCATAGAGCTCACTTTTAATCATCTATTAAAAATAAATACAGACTTCTGGGTAAGGTAATGACATAGACGTATTTCCTCACACAGTGTTCATGAAAATGACCAGGAAAACATGAAAACAAAAGGAACAACATGCTCTTAGCCTCCAAACATGGACATTATCATCAAAGACTCAAGGTTTCAAGGAATATCTTCTAAATATATTAAAGAAAAAAATTGGTGGCAGGAATGCATGAAAGTTTAGTTTAAATTTCTGTTTTCATAAAGTTGTGTTTTCATTAAGAAGCATATACACAAAAGATCCTAGAAATCCTAGAACTGATGGAGCTAGTTTTCATAAAAAGTATCGCACTGTGGCAAGTGGATATTTTGTTAATTTTGTTGTTTTTCGAGTATTGGGGGTGTGTGGGGTGTATGTGTGTTTGTGTGTGTGTGTTTCTGGAACAAATGGCTAAAACAAAAATTGAATGGAATTCAGTTCCATTGGAATTCCCAATGGAAGCACTCTGAATCTGAGTGAAGATCCTAAACAATCACAGCACCCCAGAGGCAGCCCCTTCCTTTTGGATGGAGGTCTCATGGAAACACAAAGCTCATGAGACCTGAGCTATGATTACAGGAAAGTCGGGGAATTTATACCAGTTTCCAGTGGAATTATTTTTTTTTACTCTTCCCCCAAACAAAACCATCAGATCATTGAAAGTATGTGTAAAGTAAAAAAAAAAAAAGGTTCAATTTGTAAAAATCAGTCAAAATGCCTCTCTCTGAAATCTCTACTAATCAAGAAAGGAGATAAAAATTACAAAACTACCAAAGAATATTTCTAAAATGTTCAAGACAATTTAGCATCAAATGATGTAGTACTATTTATGAAGCCAGAGCAAGCAGTAATAAAGAAAATTCAAGATGATGATGCATAATTCAGGGCAGAATAGAGGTTTATAAAGAGAAGAATCGGAATGTACACTCTACTCAGGACAGACAATGAAAGCTATGCATCATTTCCATAAACACTGATCAAATATTTTATTAAACTAAATATATCAGCTACATGTGCTTGATTTTTTTTTTTGCTAATTTGTTAAATACCACTTGTGGTTTACTTATCCAGAAGTATTTTATAAATAAGCTCACGGGCAACTGCTCAGGCTGATGAGATAAGAGCTGAGTGTCAATTTCATGAACAGCATAGCAGCAGCTAGTTCAGGGTGGTTACACTAAGCACTCCCCTAATCTGCTTTATTCTTGTTTCCCAAGTTGAAAAGTGGATGTGGAAGTGAAATACTATTTTGTCAAGTCTTTTGGATATGAATTTGCTATGTGTATGTAGCTGAAGCACATACATAGATAGACATGTCATCCTACATATGTGTGTGTGTGCACAAACTGAGTATCTACCTGTCACATGATAGGTTGAAAACAGATTGTGGTATCTGACAGAAATGGCAAGACATAAAGGCATTATGGATATGAAATGTTTGCAGGTAAGACTGGTTAGTGCTCCTGGAAATGGCCCCAACCATGCAGTGGTAAGTGGTAGGCACAAGTGTCATGTAGGGACCTGGAGAAAGAAGACAGTGGCTGTGGCCATTTCCAGGCCTTCCAGGGGGAGATGATATGCAAGCCTGGGCTGAGTTTCATGTGTGATGCTTAATTGTTCACAGACAGTTAAAAGAACCATAACTATGATTCTCTTCCATGTTTCAGTGGAAAACAATTGCCAAAATAAAATCTTCAAGGAAGCGATACACGTAAGGAAGCTATTTTACAATGTCAATTGCTAAAGTAAAAAAATATATAAATGACATAGCTAAGTGGGAGAACAGCAGAGATAAATCAGCTAAGGCTAAAAATACATGACAAATTAGGGGAATCAAATACATATTTGAGAGTAACAAAAAGTAAATCAGGAAAATTAATCATAAAAGTAATATTTTAAAATTACCTTAAATTAAAAATATAAAAATTAGAGACAACATATTTTTATTCAAAATGAGAAAATTCAAAAGAAGTTATTGAATTAGGAAATACTAGGTACCTGAACTTGAAGATATTCAATAATGATCAAGTGGAAAATTAAAAAATAGTCAAAATAGGAAAATCGTGGCATAAATATATTGGGTGAAAGTGATATTATCAACTAACTATAAAGTTAAACACCTGGTATCAAAACGAATCTGGGCAATAAAATTTCATAGCAATAAAATTTATTTCAAATCTGTAGTTTATGTTGTATTCCATAAACAATATATGGGTAATCAAATAATAATAAGCAAAAAATTGTTTTGAAAACTAACTCCAGTAAATATTTATACATCACATACTATAAAAGTTATGTTTAAGAAGGAAAAGGTTCTTACAGATTTTTCAAAATAGAAAAACATGCCAATGAAGCTATTCATAAAAGAAAAAATGCAAATAACTAATATACAAGAAAAGACAAAGTTTTCATAATTACTTATTAAATATCAGTGATAAAGTCAATATGTACTTGATTATCAGTTAGTAGACATGTGTCCACGTTAAGCTACCATGAATAATGCAACTATTAGCATCTGAATACAGATTTTTGTGTAAATATACACTTTCAATCTCTTGAATATATACCTGGGTGTGGAATTTAGAAGTCTATGGTAAGTCTACATCCAACATTTTAAGCAAGAGTTAAATACTTCCAACAGATATGACATTTTACAATATTTTAACAGAATTCCAATTTCCACACATCCTCTCCTACACTTGTTCTGTTTATACCTATAATAATGACTCTAAAGTAGTATATCACTGGTGTTTTCTATTTGTATCTCTCTAATAAATAATGATATTGAGCATCTTTCTCGTGATTATTAACTTTACACAGAAATGTCTACTCAAATCTAATCATTTTAATATTAGCATTTTTACTTTTACAGATATATGATAGGTGCATGATTTCTCCTACTCTATGGTTTACCTTTTCACTTTCTTGATGGTGCCATCTGAGGCACAAATCTTTTAATGTGTAAGAAATTATTCTTTTGTTACTTGGATTTTGAGGTCATATCTTAGAAATCACCTTTATACCAAAGGTAATAAACTTTGTTTCATCACATTTTTTACAAGTTTTAGAGTTTTTATTATCACTATCATATCAATGAGATATTTTGAGCCAATTTTTAGGAATGGTGTGAGATCAGAATTTAACTTCATCTTTTGTCTATTCATATCCAATTGACTCTCACCATTTGTTGCAAAACTATCCTTTCCCCATTAAATTTTGTGGCATCCTTGTTAAAAATCAACTGACCCTCAAAACACACATCAGTTTCTTAACTTTCAATTCCACGTTGTCAATCTCTGTGACTGTCCTCACACCCACCCTCTACTGTCCTAATAACTGTAGCTATTAAGAAGTATAAAATTGGGAAATGTAGGTCCTCCAGTTTTTCTTCTTCATCATGAGTGTTTTGGATAGTTTAAGGCTGTTATTTTTTAATGTAAATTTTAGAATCAGATTGTTGTTTTTTGCCAAAATAATATTGATAAAGCTATTGCTTTTTTTGTAGGGAATGCACAAAATCTATTTACTGATTTGAAAAGTATTGCCATCATACAGTATTATGAATCATGAACTTGAGACACCTTGGATTTAGAGTTTCTCTTTAATTTCTTACAGTGATGTTATGTGGTTTTCACTGTATAAGATGTAATAAAGTGAATACCACATCCTGTCCTGCTGAGTGGACCTAGCCTTAACCGTAATTCTCAGAACCTGCAAATGTCACCTATAAGGAGGCAAAAATGGCCTCACATTTGTGATTAAAATAAAGCTCTTGACTTAGAATGGCATTAACCTTTATGAATGAACATCACAGAGTTGAAACAAAGTGAATTCAGTGGCAACTGGGAACCTCAAAATCTGTTTAGCAATATTACTACCCAGTCATGCCACCTAATTAAAATAACTTAGAATCTTAATAAATAAATTAATTAATTAAATAAAGCTCAGGAGATGTAGAGATTATCATAGATCACGTAGGTGGGTCCAATACAAACCAAAAGTCTTTAAAATGAAATAGGAGCTCAAAAAGACAAGTGACGTGGTCACAGAGCAGAAGGAGAGATGGGAAGGAGGGACAGAGAAAGGGAGAGAAAGAAAATCTGGAAGATGCTATACTGGTGGCTCTGGAGCTAGAAGGGGACCAAGAGCTGAAGAACGTCAAAGGAGTCTAAAATCTGGAAACCGCAAAGAACTGGTCCTGTCAGTAAGGTATCAAAAGGCAATATAACACGGTGTACCTGTTTCACAAGCAGCACAATTAATTTCTGATTTCTTACCTTCTGAATAATAAGATAACCAGTTAGTGTTGTTTTAAACTGTTATATTTGTTGCAATAAAAATAACTAATACAAATTTAGAATTCATGAAGGCAAAGTGAAATAATTAATGAAAAATAAAAATATTTGATCCAATCTTAATAGTAGAATAACCAGGAATGAGAATAACAAGATATATAAGATTTAATACTAGAAACCTAGTAGACTTCACAAATATCCATAGAACACCCCAAAGTACAATTATATCCTTTTCACATGAACACTGAACATTCTAATATTTCATGTTAAGGAATAAAACAGGACTTAATAAATTTAATAGTGTTAAGTCACATGAAACGTTTTTCAACCATGATGTAATTAAAGTGGAACTCAACTGACAGAAAGAAATTTTGAAAATCCACCATTATGGAAATTGAATAGCACACTTCTAAATAGCCAATGAGCCAAAAGAAACTTACAAGGAAAATCAAAATTCATTTTAACATGAATGGAAACAAAATTTACAGGACACACATACAAAAATTTAAAGGACAATTATAGCACTATTTAGGAGGAAATTCACAGATATAAACTAATTACTACACATACTAAAAAAGAATAAAGATCTTAAATGATAACCTAAGCTGCCCCTCTAAGAAAGCAGAAAAAGAAGATAAATCAAAAGCAAGCACAATGAAAGGAAAGAATAAACATTAAATATAAATAAAGAAAATAAAAATTAAAACATATAAAACCAACAATAAACTGGCTCTTTGAAAAACTTGACAAATCTTTAGCTAAATTTGTCAATTAAAAGATATATATCAAATTATTACAATGAAAAACTATATGTAATATCACTACCAAATTTAAAGAATTATAAGAGATTAAAAGGGAAATTGTCGACATCATTACAACAATTTGCCAACTAATTATAAAACTTGGTAAAATGGACAACAGCCTATAACTGAATGAACAACTAAAACCTTTCCACTGATAATTCAGAATCCGGTGATTTCACTGGTAAATTCTGCCAAGTATTTAAAGAAGAATTAATATTAATTCTTCCAAAAAAGGACAAAACATCTCCAAGTTCATCCTGTGAGGCCAATATTGCCTTGATAATAAAACCAGAAAAATGACAAGAAAAATATAGACCTTTACTTCTTAGGAACATAGATGCGACCAAATGCAGAAGTATTTAATGAAATCCCATGATCAATACGTTTAACAAATTACTGTAGATAAACTTTCTCAATTTAATACAGACATCTACAAAAAAAACTACAGCTGAGAACATGCTTAATGATGAAAGGCTGAAGACTATCCCTAAGATCAGAAGTCAAGGATGTCTGGGCTTGCCACTTGTATTCAAAAATTATTTCAGAGTTTCCAGAGAAGGTAGGAAAAAGAAATTAAAGGCACCCAGATTTGAAAGGAAAATGTAAAATTATCTTACTTTGGGAGTGACATCATCTTGAATACAGAAATCTACCAAATATTAAAATAAATGAGCTCATTAAGCTTAAATATTGAAATAAGAACAGTATGAAATAATCACCTACATGCACTAGCATTGTAGAGTCTGAAGATTAATTTTTTGTGGTACTGGGCATCAAAGTTGGAGATTAAATTTTAAGAAAACAATTCAATATGCAATAGTATCAGAAAAATAAAATACTTGGGAATACATTTAACAATAGTTGTATGAGGCCAGTATTTTTGATTTGCCTTTGGTGCTGCAACTTACCACAAACTTAGTGGAAAACAAGAAGGAGGAGGAGGAGGAGGAAGGAAGGAAGTATTATAGATGTGAATGTTACAAAGCTGAAATATTTCGCTGGGCTGAGCTGCTCTTAGAGCATCTGGGAAGAATTCCTTTTTCACTTTCTGCCTTCACCTCCCACACTCAAGAGAGACTTGCAATTACAGTGGACCCATGTGGACAGTCTAGGATCCTCTTCACATCTTAAAGTCAGCTAATTAAAAATCTTAATTTCATCAGAAAATTCAATGCCACCTTGTAATAGAAACTAAGATAGCAACAGGTTCTGTATGTTGTTCTGTTTCATGCTTTCTGTTTTTCTCATTGTTGAAAAACCGAGACTTAAAATAATATGTGGAAAAACTGAGATCAGATATCTTTCTCTATAGCTTTTGCTGTTTGTCTTAGTCCATTTTGTGATGCTACAGCAAAATACCTGAGGCTAAATATTTTAAAAAGAGGTTTATGTGATGTGCCTTTCTGGAGTTAAAGCATGGCACTGGTAACAGTTTCTGCTATGAGTCTCACGGCAGATGGCATCAATGTGGCCAGAGCTCATGTGAGGAATGCTAAAGCAAGAGAGGTCACCTGGTAAGAAAGGAACAAGAGACCAGCAGGGGTCACCCCATGTAATGAAGTGCTCCAAGGGAACCAGTACGCTCGGTGAGACTCAGACCGTGCCTTGAAACCAACATCAACTGTGTGATGGGCGCGGTAATATATCCTCACTTCCCACTACGCTCCGCCTCTGAGGGACCCCACAACTTTTCACCACCATTATGTTACATTAAAACTCGACGGACACTTTTCTAGGTTTGCTGCACGCCCAGCTAACAATTGGAAGCTAGTGATGTACACGTTTGGACCCAGTGAAGTCAGCCAGTCTTCGACGCATGCCTCGTGTGTGTGTCTGGGCACAACTTCAGCGCTGGGGACACTTACCCCTCGGCTTCAGCCTTTGCTTCCTGCCTGGTCACGTGCTCAAGGCCAGACAGAGGGCAGCAGTGTGACCCTTCCCAAGTCCTTGCCAGGCACGCACACAGACCCTTGTGTGCATGTCACACACTCCTAGAAACACATCAGAGAGTTTCCGAATACCCTAGGAACGTTCCGTCATCCAGATTTTCTGGTCAGAAACAGAAAGTTACAATCTAAAAAGTATACTGTTCTTACTCAGATTCAACAATATTTCTTGAATATTTCTTGAATTGGTTGGTTCTAGAACTGTGAAAAAGTTGATTTTGACAAGTTTTTCCAGGGCTCACTCTGCTTTTATAGAGGAGTACATTTTGCAGCCTTTATTGTGTCATCTGGGAATGCTTATTACTGAGTCCCTATTACTGAGTTTTGAACAAATTTTATTCTTGGTATAGTATTATTCACAGATTTCGATTTTATGATTATATGTCAAATAAAAGAATAGCATTAGGTCTGGGGTTCTCTGAAAGAGAGGTTTCCAGAATAGAAAGTGGTATATATGAATGTATGTGGTGTGTGTGTGTGTGTGTGTGTGTGTGTAGTTTGATTACTAGGGACTGAACACAGATCCTTTGCATACAGCTATATTCTCTACTTTTTATTTTGAGACAGGGTCTTGATAGGTTGCTGAATTGCCCAGGGTGAGCCTGCCTCACAGTCCTCCTGCCTCACACTCACATAGCACTGGGATCACAGGCCACCACCATGCCTGTTCCTAATGTTGCACAGTGCCTACTAGGAGAAAAGAAGAAAGTAGCCCCATTTCTGGTGTAGCAAATTTAATTATATTATATTTATATGAATTAGACAAACATTTGCTCATTTATGATAATGTTTCGATTGACCTGCTGTGTCCCAGGGATACATGAAAAGGTAAGATTCAGACTTTGCCCTTAATGAACTTAGAGAGTTCTTAAGATTTTTCTTTTTAGGTGGAAACAGGGAGAGAGACCAAAAGGCATGTAATAAATGTTGCTTTCAGAGAAACCGCACCCTGTTGGCGTTTGCATCTGAAAACAACAACGACACACTATTACTAAATATTTACTCTGACGCCTGGACCGTGCTAAATGCCCTCCATACATTCTCTCCTGCAGCCTTCATGACAGCTTTATGGAGAAGGAGATCGTCACTTTCAAATGTGCATCTGAAGCGCTCAGATGTCAATTAAAATGACTGAGCAAGTCCTGCTCCACCTGTACTCATGAGCAAGTCTGACTTTAGAAGCTGTATTTTATGTACAGTCAGATCTCTACACTTGGAGAAGGGAAATGGGAGTAGTCTTTCCAAGGTTCATTTCTTTAAAAGGGTACATAAAATTCTACTTTAGAGCATAATTACCACTAACAGCCACCATAGATGAGCCATTCGACCTTAAAGGCTTCAGGCGAACAAGGAAGAAGCCTGACATATCTTGACCATATTGCAGGTCAGTGGGGACGAGCTGCCCTCCCCCCTCACAAAGCTGCTCCTCCGCTCCGCATGGTCTGAAGACAAGGCAGGCAAAGGCTCCTGCAGGAGGCGGAGGCTCTTCAGTGTCCGCGGCTGTCAGAATCCCTTTCATTCACATTCCTTAGACCAGCATCCTGCCATGTGGCCTGCACTCAACTGCAGAAAGCACAACACGGTGGGTGCAGGAAGGGAAAACAGAAGAGAAATACCTAGCGTTGTCACAGTTGGGTACACTTCCCATCCGTGACACGTGGCAGATGCTCTTTAAATGGTACCTGCTATCAAGATTCAATCCAGCCCTTCCAGAACACAGAGAGAGCTCGGGGTTTGGTCCTTTTGAACTTTCCTCCACAATATTGACCAGTAACTGATCAAATATTAAGCTATCTACAACTACTACTGCTACTACTACTACTACGACTAATAGTACACACACACATGCACACAATGGCGCAAAGGACAGAGTGACGAGCAAAGTGCTGTCGTCTGACTGTTATGTCTAGAAGTTCCCCCAAAGCCACATGCAGGCATGGGGTGGGGAGCTTTTCAGAGGTGGCTGGATCTAGAGGGTGGTGCTGGGATCAGGGTGTCTGATTACTAATCCCTCTTCTGATTGGTTTGGCACAATTCTGGCTAGGTTGAGGATGTGAGTGCTAGCCTGCAAAAAATATAAGGGACAGAAAGAAGGTGAAAGTGCTCTCACCTGGCTGCTTGCTGTGGACTATTTCTCCTCTGTGATGCTACCCTGCCTTGGAACTGTGAGCCAAATAAACTTTTTCTTCTTTAGGTTTGGATGTTGAGTATTTTGTCTCAGCAAAGAGAAAAGTAACTAAGACACTGACAAAAAAAATACCTAGACAACAACAAAATGTGCTAACCTACTCTCAAGTATTATGAAGCTAGAATTAAACTTACAAGACTGACTTTACATGAAGAAGTGTGGTTTTCACTGAGCAGTGGGATTATAAGAAACTTTTAAAATTTTTCCCTATTATGATCATGCATTCCTGCTAGAATTGGATAATTTTTTTTAAAAATCTACTTAAATAAGTATGCTGCTAATTTCAATGGATTATGCTTTTCATGTAGTGACAAACTATATTAAGAAAAGAAGTATAACACATGCCTCTTCAAAAATACATAGTAGAAATATTATTATTTAGTAAGTGCACGTCAAAGTCATCTTTGCTAAAGCCTAGTGATGTTTCTAGATTATGGAGGGATCTATCTCTGCAGGCTGAAGCAGGTCATCACTATCTTAGGGAGATGATTTATCAATATATCCATCATGCTTTCAAATTTGAACACTGAGGTTTATTTTTCCCCAAAATAAAGAGGTTATCCATACTTTCTTTTTAATAACTTAATGATATACTTGTCAAGAAGCTTTCAGACTGTGGTTTTTAGGCACTACATACATACATGAATAGACAGCTTGTGGAGGGAAGAGAGAAGATGAAGTATTTGGAGAGGTTCGTTTATTCACAATTCATAAATCAGTTCATAAGGGTGGAAGTCATGTTTAACAGGGCACTGTCAGCCCTATTTCCGCCTCAGGCAGTGAACTCAGTGTAAAAGGCAGCCTGTGAAATTGTTTAAATCACTAATCCCTCTGCTTTCACTTAGCGATATGTGGAGAGATACACGCTGTTTCACATAATAAGCTGTGGTCAGACAGAAGAAAATGTAACCTCAAGCACAGGCAAACCGGACATTGTATTTGCATTCAGAACTATGTTGCTGGTATTGAGTGATTCCCTGCTAATGGTAAATGCCAACTAATAGATAATGAAGGCAGTAGAGTGTGAGTCTTATTGATCCATCAAACAGTAACCTGGAGATTGATATGCAACTCTGTCTTAGTGCCCTCAGCTAATCTAAATGGGTCAACAATGATAAAATACACCTGTGGATAAAGAAGTACAAACACTGTATGTTTTCCATTCACCCCAAAGGGATTATTTTTAAGAGCAGTTTTTGGTGTTTTTTAATTTTTTAAATTTTTTCCTTTTAAAATATAATATTAAACCTCAAAATAGAAAGAAAAAAAGTGAAAAAATAAGGGATACTCTCTTGTGATGAAAGATAACAATATGATGAGTTTGCATCTTTTTAAAAGTAAGATTTACATTTTTAAGAACTAAGAATAGCTGAATAACATTCATTTTCTTCACTTCAATTGTGTTACTTTGTCCCTTAGTTTATAAGTATTTTCATATTTAACTGGATAAGAACTGAGATATAACCTTCCCAACTCATAGGTCATGGTTTTCTGACATTTTTCCTAATGGAGATTGGTATAATTCAGATATCATAGTGGATTCTTTGCAGCGCACTGCATTAAAGTCCACCAGTTTTATAACAATTCCTGAGGCTTTTTTTGCAGGAGGGAGCAGGTCCTAGGGATAAAAACCAAGGCCTCAGGCATGATCTACCCCGAGGTACTTCCCCAGTCCTGCATTACGTTTTTAAATTTTCCAAATTCTTATTAAGAATTAAAACATATTAAGTGTTAACATTTACTTAGTATGCTGTCAGGTAATAGCATTTGTATTTTTCAGATATAGCATCAAGTCTTCACCTCAGCCTTAAAAGTGTGCATTATTTGTGTTTCCATTTTACAGAAGAGAAAACAGACAAGATGAGAGAGAGTGAAGCTAGGATTCCCACCTGATATTCTGGCTCGTGTGTACTGCTTTTAAAGGATGACGACATAGCTTGCCCCGGATTACGGTGATATCCCTACTTTTCAACATCATATTTTTCACTCTTTTAATAGTGTAAATATGGCACCAATGCACGTTCCTTACATTGCTCCACTCCTTAATAATTTTGAGCAAATCCCTTTCAACAAGAACAGTAATTCATCAGTCTTCCGAATAAATCCAAAGGGCGGTTTACCTTACCAATGTGCGATCGCCATCTAGTGGTCAATTTGAGGTAGCAGCAGGTTGCTCGGTAATGAAAAAATTAACCGCATTGTTCCTAAACAGTGCCTGATGCTAAAAGTCCTACTAAGGAACTTAAAAACTTAGATACAAACAGAAATAATTCTCCTGTAGGAAACAGACAGCAGTGAATATATATATATATATATATATATATATATATATATAATTTTGAACCAATTATATATATATTTATAATTTTTAAAAATATATTTATATTTAGATATTAATATTAATATATTTATAATATAAATGTAAATATTTATGTAAACATATTATATTTATATATGATATAGATTTATAATATATTTATATAAATATATACATATAAATATATTTATAATTTATAGATATAATTTATATTTATATTTATAGATATAATTATAGACTTATAATTATATATTATATATATATAATTTTGAACCAATAAAGCCTTTGGGAAACTCTTGTCATGAAAGATTTTACATTCCTTAACTTGGATACAATCTGCATATTATTTGCATGGAATTTATAGTTAAAATTTTCCACATTCATTTTGCTTTTTCAAGTTATACATATTTTAGAACACATCAATGTTAAAATAATTTTTAGTAAAAAATAATAATTATTCTTAAGGACAACAAATGTGGCTAATATTCACCAATTGGAGAAGTACAACAGACCAGGGAGAGTTGGGACTGACATTTGCTTTTTGTTAATTTTGGCTGCTATCTGATTTTTCCCTGTTTGGTTGTGAGTTCCCTGTTTGGACCTATTTGCTGTGAAAACCCATTTGTCCACTGGCCTTAACTTTATGTCATCCAGCCTTAAAATCAGCCAGTAGATCTTTGTTATCAGCTTCTTCAAAATCCATTTCCCTTGTCAAATCAACACAGGAAATATACGAGGCTTAAGAGATAGAAGTGCTAGATTTTATACAGCTATTGTAAAGTAACTTTCAACACCTATCACAAGATATTCTTATATTTGTACTATTTATAAATTCTATGCTTTCCACATTCAAATCTTGTCACTGTAGACTGCTTTTTTTTAAACAAACAACTGAATTCCATTCTCCACACAGCCTTTAAAAGTTTAGTGCTCCGATGTGTGAAATAGGCCTCTAGCTGTCCTGTTTGTTCTGTAGTTGTTAAATTTTGAAAGCTGTTTCTGCATTATATATGAAACCATTAATAAATCTTCCTATTTATTTTCCAATCCTTTCAAATTTTAATGAACCTAAAAATTAACTTTTCTATATCTCTTAATTATTTCTTCTTCTTTGTTTTCCTTTTCAACAATGCTCTGAAACTGCTAAAGATAGAAATTCAAGATAAGGCTTTAAAACCTCAGTGTCTTTCACTGTTTTTAATTTACCTCAGTTCTTTTCCATTCTGACAGAACTGATGGCTGACAACAGTTAACTACATAAATTTATTTTACATACACTTCAGTGCCTGTGTATGAATTTTATTCTGAATACAGCTTTGGGTACTTTTGTATAAGGATTGTGGCTGTGGTTATTCACCAAGTAGGTACTAAGAGTTTACAGTTCCTCTTTAGCCAATACTTACTCGATTCTGATTAAAGTATCCTGTTTAAATTAAATTTATTTTATGTTTGGTTTTTAAATTAGAGATGAATATAGATACATTTTTAACAACAAACTATTATTTACTGATTATGTTACACAAGCCAATATAAAAATCAAATGTCACAAATTTAAATTTCAGAAAGCACAAATTTCAAAAGTTCTTAGACATCAGCTTTACATATGAATATATATTTAATTTATTTTTTCATGTGTTAGTATGTGTATAGTAGATAAAATTTACATTTCCTGCATATAGTTTATATGTGTACATAACGCATCTTAATTCCTTTTGTCACTTCCTTTTCCTTCTCTCCTTCCCCCTCCACCCATCTATCATCCCCTTCTTTTTATATATTTATAGCCTTTATTACTGACTTACATACATTAAGCTTTATACAAAGTTGAGGTCTGACATACGAACTCAGAATTTGTCTCTAACAAATACAGTAAAAAGAGCCTTTGAGCTGTTGTTTCCAATAATCTCATCTGTTCTGCATTAATTCCACAAAAGCAACATTTCAATTGAATATTTTCAATGAAATATGCTGATGTTTAAGTGTATTTTCCCCCACTGCACTTCCTTCATGTACTGAAAAACTAACAGCATGGAAACATTTTACTATAATTCTGCTATAAGCAAACACTGAATGCAAACTCGTATTATGAGTGAATAATGGGGTATCTCACCTCATTTTAATTTTCAGT
This sequence comes from Dolichotis patagonum, assembly GCA_004027295.1. Lineage (NCBI taxonomy): Eukaryota > Metazoa > Chordata > Mammalia > Rodentia > Caviidae > Dolichotis > Dolichotis patagonum. Next base: position 20,583 of record PVJX010001277.1, read on the forward strand.
AATTGAGTGGGGAAACAGGAAGACCTATTAGAAGGACCATTGCTGGCCAAGCACTAATGAGAAAATCTCTGAGTCACTTGCTGTCATGGTAACGAAGCATTTTCAAAATCTGATTACTATGCTCCGCAGCTACTGGGTGACAGGCCATACTTCTAATTGTATTGTCTCTTTGCGGCATGAGCTTCCCGGTTCTCAGAGGTGAGCTGGTGTGCATCAGATGAGGAATGCACTCTGTGTTCCTAAGCTGAGTCCAAATATCTTTGGGAAGATTTTCAAAAATTACAATTAACAGCCTTAGTTCAGTCTTGTCATTAAATTATACATTTCTGAATACGTTTTTAAAATCTAATTTCATTGATATTCATACCAAGCAGAAAGATTTGTAAAGAAAAAGGAATTTAGTGTGAACACAAAAATAAGCCGGTAAGAACTCTTCCTAAAAACAAAATTCCCAAACAGAATGAAAAATTTAGAAATTGCATCAACGACTTCAGGTCTCCAAAAGTGACTTTGCTAAGCAGTGTTAGGAAAAGACAGATCCAAGAATGTTTAGAAATGTGAAGACTAACAGCGGAACATGGTCGGGATCACAGGAGTGGACCCCAAGGCGCTGCCCACGGAAGCCTGTGTTTAACAGTGGCCTTCCTCCTGTGCCCTTAGTCTTTGGGGTACAAAACTCAGTGAACTTCAAAACTTACAGAGCATAATGTTTCCAGAACTGATTCATTTTTGTTTTAATATCTTGAGTGTCACTGAATTTTTTAAGAAATCGATCACTGCCTTCCGATCCTTTTCAGCATGTGACTTAATTCCCAAAGGAGAGCCTGCAGGATAAGCAGCAGCAAAGCACACACGGGCATGCATTACCGACCAGAAACCTGTGTGCCTTCTCAGGGATTGGGAGCATAAGCAGCACTCATAACGCTTGTTGGAAGAAGCTTATTACTCTTGTTAAATGCATCAGCACGTGGACGAAGTTTTACATGTACCAAATATCAAAAGCAATCGATCTAAAGTCAATATAGTGGAAGTCAAAGGCACATTTATCTACACATTTCTAAATTCAGTGGAGGGTGTGCTGCTGCAGAGAAGCAGTCATGAAAGCCAGCAGAGTGAGCAAAGAGTAAACAAGTGCCTTCCCTGCAGGAATGAGACTCGCACTGGGGGTTTTGGGCACTGACCTGGGATGGAAGCAGCAGTCCGACAGCCAGTCGGTGTGGCCATGTCCTGTGAGAAGTACTTGGCCCTTCGGGAGGCCCACTACCTTCCAGACGTGATCCTCCCCACAGGAGACCAGGACGTCTTGGCAGGGGTGCACGAGGATGCTGCGCAAGGAGAGAGGAGGAGCATTAGCGAGGTGAAAGAGCAAAGGATTTCAGGACTTCAATAAACACCAGGACAGTGATTACCCTTTCGAAGCTAGCCCTGAAGACAGAGAGAACAGGTCCCAGGTCCCTGCTCCAGCTTAACAGTAGCAGCTTCGTGAGCTTCATTAATCTAATTAACTTCACACGACCTCAGATCCCTCAATTCGAAATGAAGTCACTGAATTAGGTGATTGTGCATGTCTAATGCTGGTTTTAAAACAATACTTCTGGTGTTTCTTTTAGGGAAGGAGAAATATACCCATGTATTTCTTGTGTTAGGCTATTTAGACCAGTGATTATGCTTATCATAGAAAATCAAAATTCTCTCCAGACTATAGTCTATCTTAAATCAGGCATTATCCAGGAAAAGACTATGAATCACAACCACATCAGCACAGTCCTAGAATAAATACTATAAATGAAACATTAACTCCATGACCCACTATCTACACAAAGTAAAGAAGATCCAATTCTGTGCTAATATACCATTTAAACTGGCTTCAGTCAATGTACAGTACACAAATTACGGTAATGAATTCAAGGCGCATAAGGCAATTCCTTCTCTATACACGCATAGAGGGAAATGAGAAAGAAGTATGCAAAATTAATGATTAACACATTAAGCACTATCGTTTGAACTGACTCTGATCATGGTAGCTATTTAAATATTGGAGCTAAATTATTCCAAATTCAAGAGTCTACAAGGTTAATGCCTGATATTTTATCTATGGCAATGTCTTAATCTTATTTGTATAGAGTTTCATCTGTGGCTTATAATATAAAGAGGACAAATTTCTCCAGCATGAAGCACTTATTAAAATATCAGCCTAAATATTAGCAACGAATTGTTCAATTTCACTTTGGCCATCTCAACTGAAAGGTAACACATTTACATATCTCGATAGCACAATGAAACAAAAGAATGATTTTTAAATAGCAATCGCACATTCATCTCTCCCAAAGTCTACTTTATGAAATGTCTTATTATTTTCTTGTGAATTGCAGACTTTAAGAAATCAATGTTCCTAAGAAATTATGGCTCTAGTCCATACCTACATAACTGTGGGGCTTACACAAAAGCAAGACTTTTCTTGATATCTATCCCCTTCATCGATATCTTTAAGCCCCCAAATTATAAAGTGAAATATCATTTTCTTGGATTAGACTATGCATTTTTGGTCATTAGCTAGTGTAAGTGTTAGATTCACAGCACTGCAACCATTATGGACAAGACCTTGTTTCTAGTGAAACATTGTTTCATTTTTAAAAAATATTTTGCTGCTCAAAATAAACACAGTGGAAGGAAAATTATTCATTTCCCAATTCATCATCATGTTGGTTTGTGACTTTCAGAAGGCCAATTCAAGAAAGAAATTTATTATAGCTCAAACTAGGTAGAGGGTACATTTGTGGAACTTAATTAGAAGAAAAATATGAAGAGAGGTAAAAATGTCAGATGGAAATGAATTCTATATTCAAACGTACACACAGAGGCAAACCAAATTCTTGAAGCTACTGAGTATGATGTATGTCGGCTCGCAGCTTTGCTGGCACACACATGCACACTTGACTAGATGACAAATTACCCTCTTTAAGTGAAGATAACTAAAATCATTGATGTCTTTAAGAATTTTAAAAGATAAGTTTCCAAAATGACTTCTGTGAGCAAAGCAGTTTGTAGAAGTTAAGGAAAATGAATTCTTTTAAAAACCCAGTTTTGGCAACTCAGTTTGTGTTTGTTCTTGACTGTCCTTACCCCTTCTACTTTGGGACCTCCAATTGCAATCCACATGAACTGATTCCTCTCCTACCTAGGAAACAGCCTTCCCTCATCTAAAGGGTACATACAAGGTGACCAGTGGATGCAGAAGACCAGGGATAGTACCAATCTCTGCATATACTGTGTTTGCTGAAGCATACATATCTTGTATAAAAATTAAATTTATTCAATACACATGAGGGTCAACAAAAATATAACTAATGATAAAACAGGACAATTATAACATATTTTCTGTCCACAAATTTATTGCTTTTGGATTAACTGTGAACTACATATTGCAGCTGTAACTTGAAGTTTGAGATGTAACAGCAAAACTGGAAAAATTTCTTCTTCTTTCTTCACAATTTCACGGACCGACAATTTATTCTTACTCAAGATTTTAGCAGCTATGTTTTTAGCAATCGTTTTCTTATTAAGTCAAGGATTTTCACCTTTGCACTTGAAGTGCTGAATGGCTTCTCTTTAGCACACCCAACTTGCCAGTGTCAACTTAGGCCTGTGTTAAATAAAATAAAGTTTACATGAACAGAAATACAAGCTGTTGACATAGCGCAAGTCAATCTGGTAAGACAAAGGACTACCAAGTGACTAACAAGCAGGTAGCATATAAGCGATGTGACTGAAAACTATGGTAAATGTTTAAGTTAAAAAATATTACAGTAAAAGGTAGATTGCCACTAATCCCCTCATAATACCCTTACTCGCTCTGAGCACATGCATCTGGTCATTCATACCACTCTGTGAAGTAGTTCTCAAAGTTCTTTGGTGTCCTGTCTTTAGTTACGCAGTTGTGGCTACCTCAGTGTCCTTAGCTGACCCAAAACATTTCCCCATGATGGTCATTTTTGGGGAGAAGCCACAAACTTCAAAGTGTGAGATCCAATGATAAGGTGAATGAGGTCTCTAGTAATGCTTTTAGAAGCCTGCCCTTTGCTTGGATGGCACTTGTGGGATTTACGATCTCACCTCCTGAAGACTCTCAGGGGAGAGGACTTTTATAATTGCTTCAGAAAGTGGCACAAATGATGAAATAAGTGTGTTTGAAGAGTTGAGAGCATCGTGAGGGAGATTAATGAAATTGCATCTTGTACTGTAATAAATATTTTAATGTGAATATTAACCTATATTTTGCTCATTCTCGCACAGGATGGATATGCTGGGAAGGGGGATGATTCACATCAGGCAGTGTGGAGCAGGACAGCATGAAATTTGTTACACTACTTAATTGCATTAGTTTAAAATTTATGAATCATCTATTTCTGGAATTTTCCATCTAATATTTTCAAATCACAGTTGATTAAGGATAACTAAAACCATAGATAGAAAAACTATAGATAAGGGAGCTCTACCATTAGAGTACACTTGCAAACATATGTATTATCTAGAAATTCTGATAATTCTGCATACATTTCATTCAGGCATTGTATTTTATCCTTCAAAGAATATAAAATTTTAATTAATCCATGAAATGGCCAATAAATACAAACATTTTCAGTATATATAGAAATTTAATTCTTTCATAATAATTGATGAACAGCCATTTCTTTTTGTTCATTAACTGCATGAGCAAATACTGTGTCACAGCTATAAATACCCCAATCAAGAATTCCAAATTTCTGCGCAAATCACTCACGGGAAATGACCATCATAGGGAGCACAGGTTAAGAGCCATGAACCAAACACATTTCTCCAAATACAAAAGTTCAACATTATTACCACCTCCATAATGAGGCACTGGTGTCTAAAGTCATTGTCACCAACACCCATTAAGGGCAAGGATATCTAATATTGTTTGAAAAATCAATGCAGGACAATTGCACTAAATGCTTGATTTTAATGAGTTAAGTAAAAGCTCATGACAACAGGGTTTTAAATCTATATTAACAGGACTAACACTAGCTGGCATATAGTAGATTTTCAATAAATGCTTGTCAAATATATGACTGAGTGATTGAGGCGGCTGCAATTAGTATTGTCATAATGCCCAAGTAAATGGGGGTCCAGAGATTATATCAATTTCTCAAGTTCACATTCAGTAATGGATGGAAACTGACTTTGAACCCAGGATAGGTTTTTAATTCACTGAAAATTCTACTATACTCAGGCCTTAATTTTTGCCACCTGCTTGTAATATTTGAGTCAGTTTTTTGAAGAAGCTGAAGAGTAGAAGCAATAAACGTTACTTTACGGTAGTCACTGCCTAATCCCAGAATTGCACACATTAACTCTTTAACCATGAGTTGGATGTACTACTGTCTCCATTTTCAGATGGGAAAGCCAGAATACACAGAGGTTAGGGTCTAACGTGTAAAAGATCAGAAAGTGAGACAGCCAGAATGTGTGAACTTAAATGGACTAAGAGTCTATGCAGAGAGGCTCAGCACCTCAATTGTCTTTTCAATTTTTAGATGACAAAAGCAGAAAAGTTACATTTGTGTTTAAAGGATTTACTGAGATGCATTTTAAAGTTTAAAAAAGCTGAAATTAAAAAAGGTTGCTAACAACACATAAAATTTTGTAACTAGTACAACTTGTTCTTCTGGAAACTGCATACTTACTCTGCTGACATGGTAGAGGAGCAAATCAAACAAAGATGACTGAAAATGACCAGATCAAAATGTTTTAGCCCATGAGCCATATGGTCTCTGTTGTATCTATTCATCTTTGCCTTGGTAATCTAAAAGCAGCCATAGACAAAACATAAATGAATGAGCAATTCTGGCTTCCGATAAAACTTTACTTATATATGCAAGCAGTTGGCCAGGCTCGGCCTGTGAACCGCAGTTTGAAGATCCCTACTCTGAAAGCATTTGCATGAAATGGAGTAGCTGAGTGTGTAAGATCATGAGCTCTGGAGCAAGATGGGAATTTAACTCTTGTTCTAGTCTTCACTAGCTATGTACCTTTAGATAAGTTTTTAGTTTTGTTTTTGTTTTGTTTTGTTTTGTTTTGTTTTTACCAGATTTTGTCTCAGTCACACCTTGAAAACTGGGAACACTATAGTACTGGTATTCTAGAGTACTAATTAAATTAATATGAGTAAGGGATGTAGAACAGTGCCACAAACAGTGAAAACTCAGCAACCTTTATCATAGTGCAAACTGACAGGTTCCTTAGGACCAGTTTGGCTGCATTTGAAAAACAGCCCATGGCCCACTTCCTAGCTATTATGTTGTATCACTTTTCAGCCTCAGTTATCCTATTTGTGAAAAGTGAGTAAAAATAAGGTTGATTCATAGGTGTGCTCTGAATACAAAGGAAAATCAGTTATAACAACTACATGAATACAGTTCACTCGCCACAAATGTTAAGTATTCTGGCAAAAATGCATCCACTGTAACTAACAGTTTCACAAATGAACATGAAGAAAATTTGTGTATTTTCCTTCAAGATACAGTTCTCAAGAATGCACTGAGGGAAACAGCCAAGCCTGCACACCCATTCACTCGTATTTCTGCCTCAGGTAGGCAACTGGCGCTGAGAGTTGCTGGTCCTGGGAAATGGCCCTTGAGGACCCTGGACAAACCAGGATGGAAACGACACAGGCTTCTCCTCAGACTCTGCTCCCTGACACATGTCCTTCCAGTCACAGAATAACTTGAATTTTCAAAGATGTCTTCCAAAGGTTCTAAGAGGAATAAAAAGCTCTTGCTTAATGTCTTTCTGGCACCTGTTCTAAGTGCCACAAAGTCACTTTAGTTTAAACTTTGAATATAAGCTTTCTGCTTCCCTTTAACTTACTATTAATTATAATTATAAGATGTGAAGACAAAGGCCTTGTCACCTCATTCCTCAGTTAATGAGCTTGTGACTAGGGTGAAAATAGTACAGAAAAACATCTTACAGATTCAAAAAAAGAAAATGTGGGTGAATATTATCCTGATTTTTAATCAAACCATGTCCTGATGAAATACCCATAAAATGCTTTGTTGAACAATTTACCAGGCATGTTACATAAAATATTATGTTCTGAAAGATTTTTTTCTCTTTTATAATAGGACACATTCCTTATAAGAGATCACATGATATATGTTTCAAAAGCTGTCATCTCTAATTGAAATTGTTCTTTCCCGTGGTGGCGTTATACAAGGGTATTTTGGAGGGAATGTGTGTAGGTGTATGGTGAGCACTGTTAATTATCAGTAGAGTCAGTGACATAAGCACCACACTGTTTGACTTTTCAAAAGGAAAGAATATTAATCCAAAAAAGATTGTCACCAGAAAGACTAATTAGATACTCTTGTCTTCACTTTGGGCTATTCAGCATTGTAAATGTTTCCTTCCCTTCGGTTCACAGGCTCTAGTTATTGCCAAAACAGAAAATGCATAGTGTGCTGAAAATAAATCAATATCAAAATATATTCCCCCTGAACATTAGGTGACCACTTATCCACTTGTTCCTAAAAACACTGCGCTCTCACATATTATGTATGCTTTTATCTGGCTTGCCAGGAAAACAATATAGAGCTTTCTGTCTTGCCCAGCTAACAACTGCATTTTGTGTTTGGTTGTGCATCAGGATTTACCAAACATTCTAACATGCATTTTTTTTCTTATTTCAACCATTATGTGTTGAGTGACTGCTTTAGTATAATATACAAAATGGAAGCATCACTGTGGGGGAACTTATGTAAGAATAGAAACAAACAACAAAATAAAGCAAGTAATTTAACCAAGAAAGATCAGAGTGATATGACAATGATTCAGAGGATAAAGTTCTTTACAGCAAGTGGTCAGAGAGGTTGGCTGTTAAGAACAGAGTGGCAAGGAAGGAGCATCTCTGGAATGATCCAAGGGCAGCACAAGGTCAAACACTAGGGCTGAAAGGAGTTAGTCCATCGAAGCACAGAGGAAGGACAGGGTAACCAAGGTAGCAGCAAGGAGAGCTGTGTGGAAGATGGATGAGGGAAGAGAGAAAGCGAAGTACCAGACCACACAGGGATTTGACCTAACATCATTTCACAAGTTTAAATAGGTGTTGTGCTTTGCGTATTGTGTGAGTGCGCTCTCCGGGTGCTCTTCAGTTACAGGCTTGGGGACAGTGTGGCAATGTGAAAGGTGAGGGTACGTTTGAGAAGTGCAACGTAAGTCAGGTGCATGCTTGAGAGTCCAGCAATCTGGGAGGTGAAGGCAAGAGAATCTCAAGCTCAAGCCCAGCCTGGCGACTTACCAAAAGCGTCTCAAAAGAAAACTAGCAAAAGAGCTAGAGATATAGATTGGTGCAAAGGCCCTGTGTTTGATCCTTAGTATGGGGTAGGACCTAATAGTATGTGGATATTTCACTGAGGAAACATCTCTTAGAAGAGATTAGTGCTGGTCTTGAGGAATTAGTCTTCAAAGCAGAAAATTATATATATATATATTTTTTTTTTTCTCATCATTGAATAATATGAAATAACTAGTGTATTTAAAGTGCCAAAGTAAATGCAGTGAAAGTCACATAATTAATGTGTGCCCAAAGCAGTCAGTAGAAATCCATCGAAATAAGACACTGGGCTCATTTGTTTTTGAAGATATATAAGGACATATGAAAACCTGAAATATTAAAACTTCCCTAGCATTTTAAGTTTAAAATTGGGCCATTAAACCGTGTCTTTAAAGTAGAATAGCATTTATGTTACTTTTATTTGGCAGCACTTTGATTTTTACCGAATAGGTGTGCTATTCTCATACCACATGGACAAATTCATAAAGCCCTGAAGGGTCGCCCAAAGAGTTAAGCCTCCCTTTTGCTTCCCGCACTCTATGTTTTTACAGTCTTACTCCTAAACAAACATTCTTAAGAACGGTGATTCTTGGCCTTGAACAAAAGTCACTTAACTTCATATTTCTGTTTCATCATATTTAAAGAATATAATATCATTCATCCTGTCTTCTATTTGATAAATAAAGGAAAGTATTTTTATTTACCGAATAAAGCAGCGCTTTCAATCTTGTTGGAGCTCAAGTGTCACAGCCCCAGATACGGCGCCTGGCATGCTGAGGACTCCGAGACAAAAGAACGCAGAAAGGTTTTAGGAACAGGACTCCTTCTCTTGCTCTCCTGTTCCTCCTCCTCTACATTTTCAAATCCAGAGCAGTCTGAGAAGTGAAAATTTCTCTTCCCTGAGGCGAGTCATAGACACGAGACCTCTCCGGAAGCAAGCCAAAAAGCTTGCAAACATCACACTCTCCCTCTCCTTCTCTCCCATTCCCAGGAGGGAGGAATGTGCTAGAAGCCCAGTAATAACGTGGACAGTCCTTGCTGGGGCTCCTCCTCTCAGCCTGTTAGGATTAGACCACTTCCTCCTCTCCAGTAACATTTCTGTATGACCGTCTAGTCTTCGTTGAGATCTAAAGATGAAAACAGACTTTCTCCAGGAAGCTTGGGGTTAATTTCCAAAGCCTGTCATGTAGTATAAACGTTGAATCATAATTTAATTTACATGACTTAACTGGTTTTTAACTCTGATCATTAATTGTGATATGTCAATTTGAGTAAAAAGTACCTTGCCGATTATAAAACCTTGGGTGTGTCTGTGGATGATTGACAGGGAGGCCATCAACTGAGCAGGAAAGACCCACCCCGGATATGGGTGGCACCAAATGCCCTTGTAGACCGCAGAGAATAAAAAAGGAAAGCAGAAGAAAGTCTTTCCTTTTTCTTTGGAGAAGCTTTGGTCTTTGCTGTTGCCCCTGTAGGTGGGTCTCCAGGTCCTGCAATCTGCCATCAGGGACTCACACGGGTGACACCGCATCTAGCTTCCAGGCCTTTGATGTTTGATTGCTACGCTAGCCTCCAGCTCTGCAGTGTGCAGAATGGACATTTTGTATTCTTTTGTCTCTTATTCAGCAGAAGACCACAAGCACACTTCCAACTCTGATTCTGTAAATTTACCTCATAAATCCCTCATATAATCACACATATATCTTACATTGAATCTGTTCCTCTAGAGAACCCTAAGTAACACAGTTTTGGCCAAGAGACTTAAGATGAGTAAAGAAAGGTATCACATCTTTCCATATCTATCATCACTGCAGTATCATTTCCATTTTTTCTACAAGTTGTTGAATCTCTAATAGGTAAAATAGATATTTTAAAATTCACACAGTCAACTCCAAAGACAGGGTAAATTTATAAACTCCAAAGGAAATTTATAAAACTACAAAGACAGCATAAGTCAGGCGCCACAATTCTGGTAAGTGGAAGGAAAGAGATGAATGAACCAGTTAACTATTTCCAGATTTATGAAAGTATCTCTTGGAACCTTGTTGCTACCTTAGCAGCTGAACATTTTATGCTACATAGCTTGATACACACTGTGCTTCCTGTTATAAAATTGCTGTAGTTCTTTATGGTTGAACAAGTTTGAAAAGTTATATTACACTTTTATGTTATTAGAAAAGCCATTTCAATAATAGTTTATTTGGTCATTTCATGTTTCAGCTATTTACAAGAATTCTGTGTTGTTATGAATATAAAATTTTCCATTTCATATCCCCTTTTGTATATTAGTGATATAATTGATTTTTAAAGATAAATTATGTCAAATTTCTTCATGGTAAACAATTTATCATGACAAATCTCTTTTCCAAAGCTATTTACAATCCAAGAAAAATTCAAAGAATTACAATTTAAAATATGAATATAAGGTAAATCTACATATTGAAGAATCCTGCTCTGAATAAGTCTCCAATTTACTGAATACCATAACAAGCTGATGTGATGATTGCAGTGATGTTTAAATGTTGACAGAAGTTTGGTATCTGTGATAAATAAATTACAAAGCAAAATTAACTATTCATGATTGTTTTATTATTAAACTGTTCTTTGTAAAATTCAGCATATATATATATGTATATATATATATACACATATATATATATTTGTATTATCAAACCTCCTTTGTGTCATAAACCATCTCCAAGGACTGATGGGAAACAAACGGCAGGAACCCCCAGTGATGTTGACCAGTGGAAGCTACATAGCTGTAATCGCTGAGCGTCTGCATCAGTTTCCAGTGGGCAGCAGAAACCAAACACAGGTGGGACAAAGACAGGAGTAGGAACTAAGACTGTAAAATCATCTCAATGAGCTGTTTTTAAAAAGCACAAATCAGTTGAATTTATGAGGGGCAAGTAAATAGAGGCTTGAAATTGTTTAATATAATTTGATATGGAAATAGTCCTGATCTATTTAATATGTTCATATACTTTCATCCAGCTCAACAGCTCAGCTTTTCCTCTGGACCCACACATACTTATCAATATTTCCCACTTCTCAGTGTATTCACCAATACAATATTCAAATTGTTGTGGAGAAAAGAGTGCTAGAGGCAGAGAGTAATGGGGAATACTTCTTAAGTATATTTTGGGTGAATTCAGGTACTAACACGGCTGAACACAAAGTTATAAATGTATTAATAGGGAAAAAACAAAGGAGGGGGATAGGGTAAAGGAAAGAAGGGACAAGAAAAGAGAATAGAAGAAAAGAATGGAAACAAAGCTTCTGTAAATAAAGAGGGGAAGAGGGATTGAGGGAGGGGAAGGGATTGGAGAAAAAGAAGACACAAGATATATCATGTACAAGTACAAATTTCTTATGACAGTTGTGACCATCATGTATATCTAAAATGTACCAATAAAATTTATTTTAAAAATCATTCTTATTCTACCTCATTTTTACCAAAAGGGAATTGTTCTGTTATAGGATAAATACCGTATTTCTTTGAAGATAACAGAAAAGCATTCAGAAGTCATGGACAAACATTTCTTGGCTAAAACAAAGCAATAGTTTAAGCACTAGAGTGGCGTTCAGTGTGGTGGTTACCTGAAGGTTTTGCGGTGTGTACACTGCTATGGTTTGAACATGCCTCCCTAAAAAGTTCATGTGCTGAAAACTTAATTCTTAAATTCATATGTGGATAGCATTTGACACTGGGGCCTTTGGGAGGTAATTAGATTAGATGACGTCCTGAGAACAGGGTATTGTAAGAAGGGGAAGTGAGAATGGAGCTTGGAAGCTTGATTCCAAGCTTTCTGTGGTGTGTTATACCACAACCCCGTTACCACATGTGGCCCCTATACCTTGGATTTTGCAGCCTCCAAACCATGAGAAAGAAACTTTTTTTTTCATAAGTCACTCAGTCTCAGGTTTTCTGTTGCAGCAACAAAAATAGAATACATCTGCAGTGATGGCGAACCTTTTAGAGCTTTCAATGATATAGTCTGCTGTGGCATGCAAGCAATAGGTTCTCCACCACTGGAGTAATACATGTACTCTGGACCAGCCATTTAAAAAAGACACCTGAGCCTCCAGTTTTCTTTTTTCTTTTTTTTTAAGTTATCATAATTTTTTTTAATTTTTGCTTTGTTTTCTGAGGTAGAGTCTCACTATACAGCCCCAAGCTTCATTCCTCTTGCCTCAGCCTCTGAGTTCTGGGATCACAGACTTGTATCACCATGCACAGCAGTAATATTCCTTCTTACATGTATCAAAACTCACACTGAACAGTGAGTTCTGGGTTGCAAAGGTGGTTTTATTTTTGTACTTGTTCACTAAGTTTTTAGTCCACCAAGTTAAGACAAAAACACACACAAGTGCCAAAACACACACAAGTTTTCTTTTGTCAAATGGATATAAAATATTTGATAAGAAAATTAGTTGATATAATTCATACATAATATACTGCCTAGCTTATGATAAAGTTTAAATATTCTAATTGTTATCTTAAGTAATTAATTTTTACAGATTTCTCTCATGTAATAGATATTTAATGAATCCTGTTGAAAAGGTGAAATGTTTACCCAGTTATTATTCCATCCCCAAATCTTGGAACCTGTGAATATGTTTGAAATTGGGAAATTACACTGAAGGATGTATGTAATCTAATCTAATCAAAAGAATACTTAATAGGAAACAAGACAGAAAGATTCCAAGCAACAGGAAAGTTGATCAACCTTGCTAAAGTTGAAAATGCTGGAAGTGTGCAAGAGCTATACGAGTCAGGCATGGTACACACACCTGTAATTATAGAATTCTCAGAGACTGAGGCAGGAGGATCACAAGCTCATACTCATGAGGGCAGTTTAGCATTTTGAGAGATCATGTCTCAAAAATTTTTTTAAAAAGGCTAGGTATATAGTTCAGCGTGAAGGCCTTGGGTTCAATCCCCAGCACCTATAAACAAGACAAAACAAGCACAAAGGAATCCTGGCTGAGGCCACTGGAAGCCATGAGCTCCTCCGCCCACATTAGCCAACAAGGAAACAGAGACCTCAGCCCTGCAACCACATGGCAGCAAATTCTGTCTGCAACTTGAACGGGCATGGAAGCAAACTCCCCCTCAAAGTATCCATATGAGAACCCAACGTGCTGACCTTTTGATTTTAACAGAGATCATAAGCAGAAGATCCAGCTGAGACTGGAAAGATTTTTTTGCCTACAGAACAGTGAGATACAAATTTGTGTTCAATTCACTAAATTTGTAGTAATTTCTTACAACAGCAATAAAAGAGCAAATATGGTCTTATAGTGAGTAACAAAGGAAATTAAATTTAAGTCAAAGCATATCATCTATTTCAAGGAATATGAAATTATAGCTTTTGATATTTTAAATCTAGTATAAAGGGATTTCACTGTATCACATGAGTTTTTTTGCTGACAAAAACAAATCTTGTATTATCTCATTGATAATTATACTATTTTGTGTCAAACTAAATACAATACCCCTAGACACAATTAAGTATTACATTATGGACTAGTTTTCTTCATGGTTTTATTATCAGTTTTGAGTCACATAGGAACAGTACAATTTTGTTGGAAAAAAGAGTAATCAAACCAAGGCATGCAAAATAAATTACTTTAACTTGCATCCCGATGGAATGTTGAAGTATGTCCTCATCTTAATCACTTTCTCCATCTCTGAGACAAAATACCCAATGACTCCAATTTAAAGGAGAAGGTGACTGTGGGTCGCAGTTTGAGAACATCCAGTGCATGGTCAGCAGATGCAGAAATGCCCTGCATGAAGGACCTGCTACTGGGAAAAGCTGCTCATATCATGACAGCCAGGAAACAATGTAAGAAAGAAGCTTGGAGGGAAATACGCCACATTTCCCGAATAAACCCCAACTCCTAACAGCAAGTCAGATATAATACCCTCATGATCCTATCTCCTTCCAAGCACATAATTTGGGGCCATTTTAGATCTAAACCTTAACAATTTTATGGTAAATTCTAAGAGTTTCTTTAGGCCCTGATCTCAGTGAATTCCAGCATTCCAACAGAGTCATCTATGTATAATACCACATACTATAGAGTACTATACTATTTATTTAGTTATATGTTCTAAACTTTCTTTCCAAATAGTCTTCAGTTGTTTTTATTAAATTTTTGGATTGCCAACAGTAAGTTTCCTTTCACTAAAAGACAGATTAAAAAATCCTGAGGTCATTTGTGTTTTCTCTCCTACCCATTCCTCTACTCAAACTCTCTGCAGTACAACTTTGTAGTGTTTCCCCTAACTCTGAATTTGGGTCTGCCCATGTGATGTGTATTAGTTAATGAGCTGTTAGTGAATGTAGCCCACTGAAGAGGTTTGAGAAGTGTTTCCATGGTTATGTCTGCATTTTTCTTGCCTTCAATAATTGTCATGGGTTATCTATCTGCCTAGCCTGATGGAAGATAAGAGGGAACACAGCCAAAAGTCCTAATTTCCACCTAAAATCAGATTGACTGACCCACATACATCAGGTCAGTAAATCTGAGATGAACTGCACGGCTATGCTCAGCTGCACACAGCAGAACTACCTGCCTGACTACATTAGGTGCCTCGGCATTAGACACCAGTGTTGTATGCGGTTTGGTGGCTTTAAGTGCTAAAATCTAGCACAAATCTTTTTACAATTATCTATATAACTTAAAATAGCCCTTACTCTTAACCAGAAAGAAATATTTTTATACTTTATACACTTATTACTAGTGAAATGAAAAATGTTGTGTATATTTGAATTTATTAAAACATTGTATCTTTATTATAATGAAGAATTAATTAGGTATATGAAAATAAAATATTAACAATGTAAAAACTTATTGAATAGCACATGCAGTTATTTTTAATGACAGTTTTTATAAGAGAAGGTATTTCAGATATCATAAATTATTTATTATTTAAAGTTACAGTCATCTGACGTTGGATCTGGAAGCATTTACCCATATGGATATATACTGTGTTTTGATGTGGGCTGACTCTCAGCTGCCTGGATCTCATCCTATATTTTCAATCTAACTGTATTGCTAAATATGAAAATTTATTTTATTATTATTCTATGATAACTTTTCATTTTCAAAGAAAATCAATTTCAAAAGAATACTATCATGGATGATGAATGTATTTTTTAAAAAGCAGATTTATTTATGGCATTTTGCAAGCAAAAAGAGAGAAAAAGAATATCACCTACAATAATACACTGCCAATGACCTAACGTCCTCTACTAAGCTCTACCTCCCAAAGTTTCACCACCTCCCAAAAGTGACCAAGGCTGGTGAGTAATCCATTAACATATGAACCTTTGGGGAACAGTCTAGATCCATGTTTCCTTGAAAATAAGACATAGCTGGAAAATAATCAGCCTTTGAAAATTAGAGATCAAAAATGCCACTCCAATCAGCCTGTTCTTGCTCTATCTGCCATCACTATTCTGTCACTCAGCTGTTACTCCGTAGGACAGGGTCAGTCAAGGATAGACTGATTGGGTCTGACATCTTTGAACTCTAATCTTCAAGGCTGATTATTTTCCAGTTAGGTCTTATTTTCTGGGAAAGAGAGCAGAAGGCTGCCAGAACTGTAAAATAATCTATGTTGTTCTAACTTACTAAATTTGTAGTAATGTTGCAGCACTCATGTCTATAGGGTTACTGATTAAAAGCCATTATTTAGGGGATGAGCATTGGTAGAAAGGAAAAGATATTTATGTAAGGGCAGACCTGAGAAGATGCAGGCTTATCATCCTGAAAGATGCATCTTGTGGAACTCAGGTATATGGAAAAGCTTTTATAAGAAGTAAAGGGGGCTACAGTGGGAAAATGGTGGAAGACTTCATGCTGAGGGGCTCATGATCACCAGGGAATGTGTCCCAAACTCTGTCAAGAATATCACAGTTGACCTTGACCTATCCAGGTTACTTTTCTGAAGATCAAACACAGCAATTTACATGTTGTATGTTAATTAATGTATGGGATTAAACAATAGAGAAGATTATTAAATATTCTAATGTTATCTGAAAGTCACCAGATGTTCCATGTTCTCCACATCTTCAGAAAAAATATCTAGCAGTTAACATCTTAACCACTTATGTGCCACTTGCTTTAGAATTTATAATGTCCTGTAAATGTAAGGGATGCAACTCTGCAAAGGACAACCCCCAGTGGAGTGGCTACTGTTCCTGTGATTAGCTGCAGCAAACAATTAAAAGCTCTCCAAATATCCACAATTCTTGAACAACTGAGGCCCAGGAGAGATCAGCTTTCCTGACTGTGGTTCTCTGAAAAGTGCTGTGGGGAAGAGCCTTGCAAAAAGAGGGGATCTCCTTGGAGGAGTAAGCACTACTGGGTACCATCACATCCATTTGTAGTACTGAGTACCCTGGCTGCTGCTAATTTAGGAATCTGTATTATAAGGGGAGAAAGGAACTTCATCTCTGTCCATTGAAGTTCTGATAATTGAATTTGTTAAAATAAACTGATAATAAATAGATTAATAGGAGAAAAGGTGCAGATTGATTTTATGAAAGCAGGCCTCACAAGGTTGAAAAGTAAGCTTCCCCAAACCCAGTGAGGTAAAGAAGTTTATGCCTCTTCATAGGGAAGAATGGTGTGGAATATTTGTAATTTTCAGAGGAAGAATAAATGATTTTTAAAGGAGATGAATGGACCTATAAAACAATATTCAGAGACAAAATTTATCTGGCTCTCGATATGAAGTCCAGTCTAAGCTTCTTTGTCAAACTTCTCTGTTGTGTTAAATCATAAGAAAGGATCCCAGGACTATTGAATTCTTTCAAGAGATAAGGAAATGACAGGGTATTGCCAGAGTCTTATGGGGTAAGCCCCAACTCCTGGGATTCCATCAGATTAGGCTTGATCACGTGTCCCAAAATACCCACAAAGGAGATGAGCAGTAGAGAAGTGCTAACAAACACTGTGTTACTGGTTTTTAGACAGAGACTCCTTTAAGAGATTGCATGCATACTGAAGCGCTGAGCCAGGGATTGACCCCAAGTTTTAAGGTAATAAAGGAAACATTAAAAATGAAGGCAGAGATACCAAATGTGCAAGACCAGTATCTAAGTGTATTAGAGAAAATCCTCCTCTGTTTGGAGGGAAGGGAATAGGGCAGGAGAAGGTCAGGGAGACCTCAGCTCAGAGGTAATTTCTGAAATCTCTTAACTCCTTTTAGTTGAAAGGAATCAATAAGCCCAAGTACCCCATGATAACTTTCTAATGACACTGACAAGCCTGAGAACAGCATATTCTGTCCTTCTTTACTTATGATATTGCTTAATTTTCTACTTTTACATGGTGGAAATACATATGTTGAACATCTAGCAATTCTACATTTTTTTTTATTTTTGGTAGTGCTGGGGATTGAACCCAGGGCTTTGAGTATGCAAGGCAAGAGCTCTACCACTGAGTCACATCCCCAGTAATTCTAGATATAAAAGTTAGTGATTTTGTTTAACTTGACAGAGCCAAAAATTACTTACTCACCCATGTATCTTTCATGGGTGTAGGATCTGCATATCGCATTTGTTGTTTTAAGCAAATGCTTCAATAACATGTGAGTTATCAAATTTATAGCCTAAAATTGTTGGATCCTTAAAGTATATCTTCTTGACTACAGCAGTTCCGTATTCATGTTCTGACACTCAGGTGTCATTTGGGTGTGCTAGTGTGTGCTCAGCCACCAGGACACAATATGACTGACAATAATGTAGACACAAGGAATTTCATTGCCTCATGCATGCAGAGCTGATAGACTCTACAAAGCCATCATGGAGTCTGAAACACTGTTTGCTTTCTACACTGTCACCCTTAGTAGTGCAGGGAAAGAAAAACCTTTTCTCCCTACCCTTGTTAGTTCCTTTCTTAATATAAAAAATAAAATGGGAGACTCTTCTTGATGCAAACATCAAGAAGACATGAATAACCTTATGCAAGTCAATTTAAAAAGTTAGATAAACAGATAAATTTCTAGCAATGAAAATTTACCAAATAGACTCAAAAAGAAGTAAAGTATTCAGCTATGATCATAAAAAAACTAAATTTGCATTCCATAATTGTTCTACAAAGAAAATTCAATTCCAAATGTCTCCACTGGTAAACCAACAAAATACTTGGGAAGAAATAAATTTAGTCTTACACATAGTTTTGCAGAGAACAAAAACTGAGGAAAGCGTCACCACCTCACTGCAATGAAGAGCCAGCCACACAGGTGCCCTCACTCAGCACAGTTCAAAACTGTGGCTTTTTAAGTTACTGCGGCTTAAGTAATAGCAGTCTCCCAATAACACGGTTGAGATTTCACTTACCATGGTGCATTAACTGTGTGTAAGTACATGAAGTGTGACTACTGCTGTAGAGTCTTCAGTCCACAGGTCATTATGCAAATAACAATTTTCACGATTGGTGACAAATCGTGAATTTCTTGCAAAGTCTGTGGTGATTGATCATTGCACAGAAGTTATTCAATTCACACGCAGACACTTCCAACTTGAAGAAATGCTTCAGATGTAGCCAAGGAAGGTAAACCCAGTGATCTCAAAGAGGAAGGTGGCCATGATGAAATGGATGCAGCAGGCTCAGAGGAAGTGAGGCCACAGAAAAACTTCACCTTCAAGGAGTTCTTTGAGATATTTCAAACATTGAAATGGAAAAGAAAACTCTTAGAAGTTGACCCAGACTTAGACAGGTGTGTAAAACTTTCTAGGGTATAAAGCAGATTCTTGCTCTCAAAGTTATATTTTGGGAAGATGACAAGCACTTTCTAAACTAGTCTGATAAATTTTTACAAATAAAATATTTTAATTCTCAATGTATCTAATATTTTAAACTGTAGTGTACTAAATAAATATCAGTAATTTTTTTCAATTCGGTATATGTTTCCAACAGGCAGTAGGAGAGTTTTTATGTTTTGATGCAAATTTTTGAAGATCAGAAAAAAATCAGAATTTTTCTGGTGGGTTAAGATTGATTTGCATGATTTAAGTTTCCAGAATCATTTTTACAGTCCTACACCCCCACAGAAGTGAGGATTCCTCTATACATTTTTTAACATAATGAGTAAGTTTGGTTTGTTCAAGGAAAGCAAGGCTGGTTTAACATTAGAAAATCAATTCTTTCACTACAGTAACAGATTAATGAATAAAATATAGGATTATTTCAGAGATTCAGAGAAATCTTTGAAAAATAAATGCAACTCAAGATAAAAGCACAGCAAACAAAATATAAAGTAATCTCAATGATCTGATAAAAAGAAACAAAGAAAAGCTAACCAAGTGGAAAGCACAAAATATATAATATAAATAAATCTAAATGTATCACTCACCATACTATGATAAACAAAGGCAGATTCTTTTATAAAGGAATATAATTACATTTTTTAAATAGAGACATAACTAGGACATAAGGACACAGAAGAATTTGATAAAATGAATGAATATATTACATAAGATTATAAGATCTGACTCAGGAAGTCACAGAAAATTCACAGTCATATGCATTTAAAACACAGCTCAATTTATAAAGCAAACATTGCAAGAAGTCTAAAGAGCAGATTTTCTAAAGCACTACCATCATGAAAAATCTTAGCACCTTCTTCTCAGTAACTGGTAATACAGTCAAAACTCATGAAGTAATACCATTGACTACCCTGTATTAATAAATTTTGGAATATCAGTAATGGCTGAATAATTGCTATATCTTCTTGGTGAATTTGTCACTTTATTAGCATGTAGTGACTATTTTATGTCTCTAACAACTAATTTTGGTTTCATGTGAACATTGATTCTCCTGCTTATTTACAGATTCCATTTACATGGACTGTCGTTTTTCCACCCTTTTGCTTTCAGGCAGCAGAGATGGGTCTTGTTTTGTAATCCAGTCTGCCGTTCTCTGTCCTTTCCTTGGAGATTAAAGCCATTTATATTCAGAATTATTATTAAAAATATGTGCTAATTCTTGTCACTATGTTGTCTTTTTCAAATGTTTGATTCTCATTTACCTATTTACTCTTCCTCTTCTATGTATAGAATTATTTAATTATTTCCAAATTGGTGGCTCCGTGTTTATGAATTCTTTTAATATATGCTTATTTTTGGAAGGTCTTTATTTTTCCTTTAATTCTAAAGGATAACTTTGCTGAATGCAGCAATTTAGGTTGATAGTGATTTTTAGTTCAAGGTTTGAAATACATTATTCTATACTCTCTTGTCCTTTAGATATTTTGCTTTAAAATACACATATTCTAATGGGTTTGTCTTTATAAGTGACTCAGTGTGTCTCTTCTGTGCCTTTCAGTATTTTTTTCTTTGTCTGTATTTTTGGCATTTTAACAACAGTATAATTTCTTAATCAGTATAATTTATTAATCTGAGTGTGAAAACTTACTAAAACTGTCTTCAAACCCTGAAATTTTGTCTTCAGTTTGATTCAGCCTACTAATAAGACTTTCCAGTAGGTTTAGGATTTGATTTATTGAGCTTTTGTGTCTAAGATTTCTGTTTGATTCTTTTTCAGAACCACTGTCTCTTTGCTGAATTACTCTTTTCTATCCTGTATTGTCTTAATTTACTCAGCTTTTTATTAATATCCTTCTTGAAGTCCTAGACCATTTTTAAAATTAATCTTTTGAATTCTTTGACATTTTGCCCATTTAGAAAACTTTAGATTCAGTTGTAATCCTTTTTCAAATTTGTGTTTCTACATTGAGATTCATACATCTATTGAGATGGATATCTCTTTCACTGTTACATATGTTCATGTGTGCATGTGAGTGTGAGTGTGTGTATTGTGTGTGTGGGGGGGTCTTTTTTAGTGAGCATCCCATTTTTGAGGGCCACATTCCCACCACCACTAAGATAGAAGGATATAAACCACAGTAGTAAAGACAGCAGACAGACAAACCAAATATAGAAAGAGTAAAAACCACTTAAAACCAACTAATATACCACTGGTAACAGCAGAAAATAATTGAGTAAAAATAACATAGAGTGATTTAAAAGATTAAAAATAATAAGATTAAAGAGTAGTAATAAGATAAAAATGGAAGTAATGGAGAATAAAAATGGAAGAAACATCTAAAAGAAAGAAGATGAGTAATAAGAGAAGAAAAGGAGTAAAAATTCACTTAAAATTTTAAAAAATACACAAGTAAAGTTAGATAAAAGTGAAGGGAATACAAGAACAGCAAGCATGCACAAAGAAAGTGAGTGAGAGAAAGAGAGAGCTAGAGCGGGGGGGGCAAAAAATATTTCATGAAGAGATATTTGGATTGGTAAAGTATCTTTCCTGGGCCTGTAGAGTAGACCCACCAGTATGGAAGAGGGGTAAAGATTTGTACTTGGAGTCACCTGTAGATCCCCTCTACTCTCACATAACAAACAGGCACTGTATAAACACTAAGTTCTGTGCTGTCCTTCCCGACCGATGCCCTATCAAAGTATGCTGTCTATCTCCATTGTATTTATCTCAGAAGCTTTTTATCTGTTTTCTTCTGCATATCCCGAGTTTCTGCTAGCCTCCACTAGCTCCATAGCTTGTGGGTTGGTTAAGTGCCTCATTTACTCCAGAGGGGGCTCCCTCCCTGTCCCCATGCATGTAGGTGCCTTGCAAACTTTCAAGTGGAGGCATATATCTACACACATCAGAGTGGAGAAGTAAGCAAACCACTAAGCAGTGTGCTAGAGGGGGTCATCCATGCAACACAAGCAGCCCACTAGCCTTTCTCGTGGGCTTTTGGACCCAGTCCCTCCGAAAACCACATGCTCCATAGGTCTTGCTCTTCACTACTGAAGTCGGTTCCAGTCAACCATCATGCCCTCCATAGCACGAACTTCTCATCACTTAAACTCATCAGAGTGTGTGACAAACCCTTCCAATCTGCACAACTATCTTCCTTGACTGTCTACTACCCAGTCATTGTGGCTGGGTGACCCTGTGGACTCTGAGATGGTTCACAGTTATAGCACCCAAGATATACTAGGTGCTACAATGGGTTTCTTAATTAAAGCTCAACTGTCATGCTGAAGTCATCACTCAGTTTGTAATAACACTGGGTTTTTCCTGAGGCTGGGGTTGCAAGTCTATTGTTTATCATTGGGGTTGCT
This sequence comes from Dolichotis patagonum, assembly GCA_004027295.1. Taxonomy (NCBI): domain Eukaryota; kingdom Metazoa; phylum Chordata; class Mammalia; order Rodentia; family Caviidae; genus Dolichotis; species Dolichotis patagonum. The sequence continues at coordinate 43,095 of PVJX010001277.1, forward strand.
GAGCCATCTATAGGCTTACCATGGGCTTTAGGTTGGCCTTCCTCCAGGGATCTGGTGTTGGCATTGCAGACTACTTCATTTTCTTCTCTCTCTTCTCTTCTCTTCTCTTCTCTTCTCTTCTCTTCTCTTTTCCTTTCTTTCTTTCTGTTTCTCTTTTTTTCTTTCTTTCCTTTCCTTTCTGCTTTTTCATGCTAAGTCTCTTATCACCTCTTTTCCTAGTTCCAGAACTCTTCCTCTATCTCCTTTAGAATACAGTATCTCCTTTCTAACTCTTAATTGCAGTATCAGACAAAGGATACTTCAATTCTGCCATATTATTTGGAAGCCTCTTACTCTTCTTAGTTTTTAACTGTGACTCCCTGTAATAAAACACAGATCAACAGGAGAGAAAGAGGATATGAAGAGAATTAAGATATAGATATAGACATAGATATAAATATAGATATAGATATAGATGTAAATATGTATCAGCTACCTACAGTAAATGCATTTATTGTGAACCACAAACATGTACTACAAAGAAATAAAAATAAATAAACAAACAGATGAGATGACCAGAAGAAGCTTTAATAAAGATATGGTTTGTTATGCAAATTTAAGTCAATGTCTTCTCCATGGTTAAGAGCCTCTAATTTATTAGTCAACAGGCAGGCGCTTATGCCACTGAGCTAAATCCCCAACCTAAGTGCCCATCAACTGAGGAATGGATAAAAAAGTTGTGGCATTTTTATACAATGGAGTACTACTCAGCTATAAAGAATGATCACATTGAGATATTTATAAATAAATGGACAAGACTTGAGACCACTCTCTTAAGCGAAATAAACCAAACTCACAAGTGTAAATACCGTATAGTCTCCCTAGTATGAGAGTTGATTAGAGTATATAAGATTTTATGGTAAGCATGAGTCCCCATCTCATAGCTTTGAAGCCTTTCAATGTTTTCAATCATCAGTTGGAATGGTTTTATTCTGTTTTGTTTGACTATATCATGAGTGATGATATGAACAGCTGTTTTGAAGAAAACAAAACATTATGACAGCTGTTGCTGATTTAATATCATCCTTCTTAGAAGTCCTACCATGCTTCTGTTCTTCTACTACCATTGGTTCTATCTATCACATTGTGTCTTATTGGGATTTGAATATGTGTGATAGTTTAAACAAATTTTTTCTATCAAAAATGAGATATTATAGTACCCATTGATCATTTTCTGGTATTCGGTTCAGAAAGCCCTGGAATTCTTTCACTCTTTGCATGACTTTATACTATTTTGTTATGTTTGATATTATTGTATTTAAAACTATGCTCAACTATAGCAGAGTAAGAGATATTGTGATAGCTACTGTTGATGTCTGGTTGTCTTACTGTAAAGTACTGTGTTGCCTATGTTGTCCTGTTTTGATCTGCTCTGTACTGCCCTCTTTTGTTTTATTCTCTTTAAAATAAAATTAAAAAATTAAAAAAAATTTTATTAGTCAACCTTTTCTTCCTGAAACAAAGGAAAACACTTACAAATGCATATTTCCTGTGTAGATGTAAATTTCTCTTGCAAAAAAATTTTCCAAGCTATTCCTGTATTTGCAGTTTCTTGAAACAACCAGTTCAAAATTATGTGGCAAAGAGATATATTTTGCCAATGCATGTTCTGGTTTCCTACAGCACATATGGAGATGCTGTGTCCTGAGCAACACCACTGCCTTATTCTAGTCCTTATGATTATTAGATGTGTTGCTGCATTTCCAGGCATCGTGTCGAGGACAGGTAAGAAGAACAGAACAAAATGAAACCAAGGCAACAAGCAAAAATCCAAGGGCAAAGAGCTTTGTCCTTGTCCCTAACCTTACATACAAAAAAAAGCAAATGTACTTCCCAGGAATTTCAGTTTGTATCTCATTGAACAGAACTATGCCACATGGTTACCAGTACTGTCCAGACAGTCTAAAAAGCGGTTTAGCCTACCAAACTGTGTAGTGGAGAGAATCGAGAAAATGAGACTGTGATGCATGGGAGCTAAAACTCACCCCGAGCCTGTGAAGTACAAATGCAAATGAATGACACTTGTAAGACGATTGGTTAACTCTACTGCGGATGTCACAATTCCTCAACTGCCAATCTCACTTAAAACACTGAATTGCATAGTGCATCTGCAGAAACACAGGCTGAAGAGTCGCCAGATTATTAAAGATTACTTGAATAATTAATTTACTCTCTTATTATTCCTTGATTTGAAAAGAATATTTGCAGTGTAAAATTTTGATAATGTTATTAAAAATGTTTTATTTTTCTCTCTATATATATGAGGAAAAATTTGTTCTGATTTCTTTCCCACTCTTGTAGGGGAAAAATAAGTATTGAAGTCCCCAAGGATTCTTATAAAAATGTCTACTATCTCAGTAGAATTTCTTCACCAAGATTTTAGGCATGACAATGATTTTAAATAAATGATCCTTACATTTATGTAGGCTAATCAATTTGCAAAATTCTAAAACATTTTGAGAACTGTCTCCCATATGGTATCTAGCCAAAAACAACAATTCTAAAATGAGATTTTTTATTATGTATTACAAGTTTCCTTAAAAGAGAACATATTTCACAGCCTAGAATGTGACGTTATTGCCACATAGCAGTAAAGCTGATGTGTACAGTATGTGGCATGCATCCAACCGTGTCATCCATCAAGGAAATTTCAGGGGTTGATTATACCACAGTGCAATCCTATCGTAGAGAATTACCCATTTTCTCATGAGCTATCATTTAAAGCATCCATTTGGAAATGAAATTTGCGACTTCCTGCTAACAGCTGTAAAAGGGAGCTGAGGAGGGGGAGTGGTGGTGTAGATTGTTCCTATTACAAGAGGAAGCAACATAGAAAAAGTAGGATGATAACAGTTAAGTTGGCAGTAGCTCTAAAAGAAAAGTAATATACTCCACAAGCCTTCCATTCTCCAGTTTTCTAATTACTGCTTTGGTGTCCTGAGGGTTTCTAAACTAGACCATTTTCAAAGTAAGGCATATATAGTACCACAAAAAAGGCATATTTTTTGTCGTCTTAAATTTGAATATTTTTAGCACTTGAAAAATAGGATTGTACATTTAAAACATTGAAAGGAAATAAAGTAAAGAATTGATATTTTAATTACTTAATTTTAATAGTAATCATACACTATTTAGGCCAAGTCTATTAGTCTGCTGGATTAAAAAATGGAGGAAATTACCTTGAGACCTGAGAGATACCCATGCAAGGTACATTAACCCTTGAGTTAACTTGGTAAGAGCCCCAAAATGTAGAGTGCTTGCTCATGAGGCATTAGCTTCTCAAATCAAATTAAAACTTATTTTTTCTCCATATCTGTGACAAACTCTAGCATTGCGATTGCTGTTAATAAGCAACTATTTAAAAGGTGAATAAGAAATTAACAAGTGATTGTTTGGCATTGCAATATCCCCTTGAATTTTAGAAAGTTTGATCACTATTCAGTGATTCCAGAAGGATAAGAATCTTTACTTGACAAGATAATCGTCATGTTTACAATAAGCACACTGCGCATTCAAATTTGGGAGACAGAACCAGTTACAGAACACCAGGTAAGGTTTCTTGGAAGAGCTCTTATTTCAAGAAATGTATAGGATTTCTACATTTAAAATAGGAAAACTGGTGGACCAGGGATATAGCTCAGGGGCACAAGTGCCTTCCTGGCAAGCATAAGTTCATGAGTTTAATCCCTGGTACCAAAAAGCAAAGCAAAACAAATAGGAGGATTGGTGAGGGATAGAAACTGGCAAGTGTCCTATGGAAGGAAAAGGTGTCACATAACCCTAGCAACAACAGAAACAAAATGTAACTTCGGAAGGTATATTTGTGCTATTTAATGTACTTTTGGAATAGGGAATGGTATAGTTTGATGAAAGAATAAAAGCCACTAAGATAAAAAAAAATCTACAGTACATAATCTTTTTGCTGTGTGTTATAGGAGATTAAACACAGGGCCTGTACATCTCTAGCCCCTATCATCATCATCTCCTCCTCCTCCTCCTCCTTCTTCTTTTTCAGACAGGGTCTTCCTAAGTTGGTGAGCTCCTGAGGTTTGGTTCAGACTTGTAACTCTCCAGCCTGATTCTCCCAGAATGCTGGGGTAGGTGCATGCCACTATGCCGAGCTCTACAATAATCTTCACAAATGAATAAGCTTTGCTGAAGCCTTGATGCATTATGGGCTCTGAAATGTTCCTCAACCTGAAAACTGTCTCTATTAGTGTCTCAAATAGACTACATAACTCTGGAGTTCATTTACTGCCAATTAAATTAGCTAGGTACTGTATATAACATCTCTATTAATCCTGTAGTAGAAAAAAGTGTTGTTATTATTATTATGGTTGTCATGCATCTTGTGTTTTTGTTTTTTGCTTGATTTTTCTTAGGAATATAAGGGGAGAAGGGCTGGGGATTTAGCTCAGCGGCATAAGCACCTGCCTTGCAAGTGTGCGGTCGTGAGTTCAACATCCAGTACCGATAAAAAAAAAAAAGAAAGAAATATAAGAGGAGGATAAAAAGCATTTATTTGCCATGTCTCATCTTTAAAAACATGCGATCATGAGTGTGACAGCTGTGGACAGATGCAGTGAATAGGTAGGAACTTAGGTTGACCAGCTTTTTCTTCACTTGTTGAAAAACTGATGAGCCATGACTTAGGAATGATTCAGATGTACTAGAAAGTGGGGCTCGGAAAATAAGACATCCATACTGACTTTGGAACCTTGGCTGACTTACCGGCGTGGCTGCTTACCTGATAGATTGTTTTCCACAAAGGAAATCTCTTCCTTAACAAAATGAGCAAAATATTCCAAGGACACAAGTTAATGTTTGAAAGTCACTTGACTGTGACAATGATTTGCAAAGTCTTAGTATTGCTCATTCCATGCTTGCAGTTTTGACTTAATCATTGATGTGTTTTTAGGGTTTTATTACTTTTCTCTCTTAAAGTAGAATTATATTGTTAAGCTAATGTAATACAGTGTACCTTTTGAGGACCTGTTTTTTTTTTAAGTACAGGGAATATTCTTTCTTGTAGACTATAATTACGGCTATGTTTATGATGTCAAATTATACATGCATTATTAGACCTTCAAAATCCTTAATATATTATGTATTTTACTATTTGAAAGCTTCATATAATGTGTTCACTTCTTGTACAGGATATAAATATTTATTTAACTAAAATCTAAATTATGTTTATAAAAATATCTCTGAATTGACATGTAGATTCCACTTTTCCCTTAATGGTAAAAAAAAGGGAATAATTTAATGGCAAAAAATAGGGTTGTTATAATTACTAGGTGATTTTAAATTCATGTTATGTATTCATGTTAATTTATATGGTCTTGTGAAATAGGTCTGTGTCATATAACTCTTTCAAAGCTGATGAAAATAATACATTATAACATCACATGTAATAAATGGGATAGGAATTGTAGGTTTTGAGTAAGTTTGTTCTGAAGACTTAATTTTATTACTGAATTCACAGTGTTACAACTTTACGCAACCTGATTTTTTAATGCTAGTGGATTACTAGTAGGTAAAGGACTAAGAATTTGATCTGAGTATATGCATTATTATTTTAGTGTATATATTGTGCACCTTAATTTATTTTTTCATTTGTATATTTTAAAAGCAAGATTTTGTTAGTCATCTCAGTACTAATTGGTGTTATCCTTTTCTATCGTTGCAGTTAATTTAATAGTAAAAAATAGAGCATGCATATTTTAAGAAGAAATTATAGAAACTATTTACATATAAGCATTTGATTTCTATTGTATGTATCTTGCCACTGAGATCAATTTTCTAAGAAAAGGATTGTTTTAATAAAAATGAGAGATAAATTAACTAGGTTTAATTTGTTAACAAACTACTATTTTGTTTGTTTTGTTAATCCTACTGTGGACATCAGTTTATTGCAAACTGAGTTATTACTTTAAAATGTTCACATCCTTCTGCATATGAATTGCCTTTGGATAGGAAGGCAAATGTTTCCCTAATCCTTGGATACTAAAGTAAAAGTTTATCATCTCCAAGAATGGTGAAAGACAAAACAAATTTACCTGGAAAAAATATGTTCTTAGTGCCATTCTTTAGAAATCTTAAAAAACATAGAAAGAGAAAGAGTTTTGCTTCTTTTATGTCTCAAGCAAGCTTATTATTTTCAAAAACAATTCTAGGAAAAAGCATATTTTTAATTTAATACTACATATTGTTTGAAAATTGTTTCATGAACACAGTCACAGAAAGCACAATTCGTGGTTACTAATTCTTGCACTTAGCCCCATTACACAGAATCATTTATAAGTCTATGCAATCAGCAACAAACCCCAAAAGCACAAGGTACATTAGGAGCAACCTAAAACTACCAAGGTCATATCCAACAAGCCCAAGCCCATGGAAGCATGATACTTCTGCTCTCCGAAGCCTTTTGTTTTCCTTGAAATATATTATTCAGAGAGCCAACAAAAATTTCTTTCTTTCATCAAGCCAGTATTTCATTGAGCTCTGTTACAATTATTATTATAATAATTACATTATAAATGAAAATTATAACAACTTTAATTTGGGGGGCCATTTGCAAAAGCTGTCAGTTGTTTATCATTCAGACTAGCAGATTTGGGGGGTCAATGGCATCAGGAGAAAGAAGCGAAAGCCTAAAGGTCAAGGAGCTGGTTGCCTTCTAATTGCTGTTTTTATAATTTAGCATTGTCAGAGAAGACAGTATTAGAACAGGAAATGCTCATTTTGTGGAAAGGTTTTCTACTTCTTGTGACATTTCTAACACCTCATAGCACGCCGGAATGAAAGCTGAAGAATGGGAAGACTGGGGTGGGAGGAGCACCCGGCACAAGAGTTCTGTCTCAACCTAATTAGCATTCAAAGATCAGATGGAAAACATAAAGTCAAGAAGAACGAACAAAAATAACAGGAAAATGATGGTATTTGAAAAGAGGACCATACATAATTGATAGACCAGAATGAACACAGTGAGTTCAATCATCTTTGAGTTCTAACAGAACTGAAGGGATTTACAGTACAACGCTGAAGAATTTCTAACAGGTAAAACATTATCAAGGGAAAAAAAACACATGAAATTTTTAAAAGTATAACATTTTACATAATTTTGAAAATATTTCCCATTTTTCAAAAAGCAAAATCAAATTCCTCAGATATAAAACCAATGAGAGAAAAGATATTTTGCATTCTCCTGTTCTGTTCATTTGTGAAATCCAAAACATGTTAAATTGCTGATACATGCTGTTTGATTATGAATGACATATTGGCTCTAAAAAGCAGACAATTTTAAAATTAATTTTAAATATGCAAAGCTATGTGAGTAAGCTTCTGTATCATTGGCAGTGGAATGGAGCCTTGTCATAAGTAGTAATGAAGTGACTCTTATGCGTACATTTTCCTTACCCAGATTATCCAGAGTAATCTCTCCCTCTCAATGTTTTGACATAATACTACCTGAAAATCCTTTTTGCTAAAAAGGTAACATGTTCATAGATTCTGAGGATGAGGAGATGGATATTTTGGAGGAAGGAGAGACATTATTTTGTAAAACACAATATTGTTTCTAATCTCTTACAAAAACATAAACTGAAACAAAGATGATTTAAATATTTGCCCTGGAAATATCCCAATATCTTTAGCTGCAAATTAATAACATTAAACTGCATCTAAAAGGAAAAGTACATTTTTAAAAATCTGAAAGACATAATGAGATGCATGAATGACTTTCACATGTAAGTGAGCCTTATAAATACAAGCTGGCACCAACTGGAAGAACATTTATAATTTTCACTTAAGAAGAGGTAAAATGTGTCTGGATATAAACGATGTTTATCATTATGGCTGAAACCAAGAGAACATTTTTTAATGTCAGGTCTAAGGTCCATATTTTAAAAAAGATTCAAAATTTCCCTTGTTCCATTCTCTAGCACAAGATTAAAATATTATCTAGACTAGCAGTCTTCCAGGAAGATAGGAATATTTTGTGGCCAAAGAAATATACTTGGGGTTCACTGCTATGGTCTTCAAAAAGAGGGAGGTCATCAAAAATCTGCAAGATGACAAAAAGAAAGAACTGATGATCGTAATAACAGCAAAGAGAATTAAAATGAAGAGTCTCTGATACATCCAGTTGTCAGAAAGATCCCTGAGAAAGATTCACAAAAAAATCTTTTCTGGAGGTGTTGGAGAAGGAAAACAGAAGGGAAGGAGAGGGGAAAGGGAAGAAAAGGAGGAGAAAACAAACATACCTTTGGGAGTTAATATTAGCTACTTCATTTCACAGAGGCAAGGCATTGCTAAAGAATAAAAATACTATGATTTGGAAAATGTTCTCACAAAAGCAGTTTTTGGAAGGCACAGAAAAATTCCAAAAAGCATTTGTAAAGCTGTTTGTCATCATCATGATAAGAATTAAAAATGTAATTTGCAAGCAACATAACATCCACGGTAAATACAAAATTATAATACCAGTGTTTTGGATTCTTTATTATAATTGCTGAGTTAGATAAATATATGTTAATTAAAACTTAGGCATACATTTTAAATTTAGATATAAGGCTAAGAATTTCTACTAAAGTATATTTGTCACATATTTAATCCAGAAAAAAGTGGAAAAATTATGTTTCTGTTTGGCTAATATATTTCTAGGTGTGCCTTTAAAGGGAAGAAATGTAAGAGACAATCATAATATCTAATGGCTTGAAACTGTTTTTATTCTCTCAGACATGAGAAAATGGTGGCAGCATGTTGAAAATACCTTGAGTTTAAATCTGTTCTTAGCAATAAACAATACCACTAATGCAATTTGTCCACTCAAGCTTTAGATACTGCTGGTCTTGGATAACTAATAAATAATGCAATAGATAATGTTATTAGTTAGTAAACTAATTGTTTCTGATTTTGTTCCATATAAAGAAATTTATTTATCAAGATAAAGAGCAGTTAGTTTCAAAGCATATAGTAAAGATGGCTAAAGGTTTAATCTTCCTTTAGACCTTGGAATAAATAAATGTCACACCATTTAATAATGATGTCATTAACACTCCCACTTACGCATGCTTACCCAGCTTCAAGTAAGAAATCACAATCTTTTGATATTGAAATAAACAGAAAATAAGTAAATACATGAGTAGGATGACTATTCCATAAACTAAAAATTGGTCAGTATTTTTCTATAATATAAAATATTGGTATGCCAATTTAGTACCTTTAAGAATACATATAGGTTATAATTTTAGGAAATTTTCACTGGCATGGATTTCATTTTGCAATCACTGACAATTATAAAAAAGAAAAAGAGAAGCTGTATATAATAAAACATTAGAGAAAAAAGATGAAAAACAGGATACTAAACTAGGGAGAACATAATATGTTAGCCTGGTTTCTAGAGGGACATGTCTGCTAGGTAAATTGTCACATGACTCTTAGGTTGAAAAGCAATCACTTGAGGAATTCACAGAGATCTCAAAAATATAACTTGCTCAAAAAAGGATAATTATGAGATAATCTGCCTGTTTTGGATTAGAATTTAACATTTATTATATCCAATTATGTAAAAAAAAAAAAAGCCTTGAGTTTTCTGATCTTTACTCAGATCTTTGCTATCCAAGTAGAAAAGTACTTTCAGATGATAAATGGAAAAGAAACAATGACCAAAGAGTGGAAAGAGCAGTAGAATGTAGTTATTTCTGGGCTCTAACCCTGAACTCACATTAGTGTGACAGCAAGTTATTTAATGTCTCTAAACTCTGTTTCAAGGTATTGCTAAAATTTCTTCATACTTGGTTTTCTTCAGTTCTTAACAAATACCAATCAAATCAGAGAAAAAGAAACTCCCCCACACATACTATTTTAAATCTAATAGCAACATACAACATAGACAGGGACTTGGTGACTTGGAAAGGGGTTGGAGAGTAGGAGGTTCCCATGGCTTTTGTAATTTGAAACAATAGGTGGTATAACAATCTAGAAAGAGGAAAGGGCTGGAAAGCAGTGCAATCCACCCAAAAGTCCTTCCTGTAAATCAGACTTCAGCATGTAAACTTACAGCAGAAACGTTTCATTACTCTATCTTCTGCAAAGATTCTGTTTCTGAAAGTAGATTACTGCGCAGGACTGCATTATTTAATATTTTCTTTCTGTCTTTCTTTCTTTCTTTCTTTCTTTCTTTCTTCTCTCTCTCTCTCTCTCTCTCTCTCTCTCTTTCCTTCTCTCTCAAACATTATTTTAGTTTCTGTAACTTTAGGAATCAGACAAAAAAAATAATAATAACCCAAAGTAAGGCACTGGGACATGCATCATGCACTTTAAAGAGACTGGGAGGGCCTCAGAAGCAAAATCTCCCTGGCCTCATAGGCTTCTCATGGAAACCATAAATCCTACCTCCTAATACAAACCAGGGCCTTGCTCACACAGGCAGGTACTGTGTCACAGAGCGATATGCCTCAGTCTAACCTTTCTCTCTTTTAAGGACATAGGAGCTTCATCCCAGAGGAGAGCTGCCTTATGCCTAGGGAAAGAAATGCTAAAGAGGGTAGAAGAATCTGAAGACAGGCCTGACTAATTTCCCTACCAGATTATTCCCATCAGATTGGTCTTTGTCTAATCAAGCAAACCAACAAATCTGAAACAAAATAAAAACTACTCTTCCAATAAAGTACACTAGGAAGAATTGTGAATGTTAGGTAACAGGATTTACCCAATTCAACTCAAATGTAACACGGGAACACGCTGAAAATTGTTTCTAAACAAAACAAGACTAAAGTCTAAAAGTATTTTGGCAAGGAAAATGTCAGTTGCGATCAAAGGCAAAAAGTCATGCTTTACTTTACAACAGTGAATTAAAGTGAAGTAACAAGCTAAAGGATTTTTGAAAGGAAGGAATCATAAATCAGACACTTATTCTGCCAAATTTCATTCACATGTAAGCAAAGGTCATCAAAAGACAGTCTGAGCTATTCAACATTGCAACATACAGCCCTTCTAATAAATGTCTTGAAAACAAATACTTATAAATATTGGCAGTCAACAAAATACAAATGAAAAAAGAACTCGATTTAGGAAACTTGCAGTATAAGGACTGAAAGGGAGAACTTTGAGAAAATTAAAATAAGTTATAGTGAGTGCTGTATAAAATCATATTCAAGATGAAGTCAGATGATTGATATACACGTGGATTCAAAATTAATTACAAAAATTAATTGATAATTTTGGAAAATGAATGTGCACAGTTTATAGGAAAAAATATTTTGCTGATAAAAGAACAATTTGCTAATAACCTGTTTAATCCATTTTTATAATAGATAAAATTTAAAAGTTATGTTATTCTGATAAAATGATATAGGTGAAAGAAGTTTTATAAATAGCATTAGAAGTTGTTCACAAGCTTCCCAATTTACTGAAGAAGAAAAAAGGAAAGGAAATCCATTATAAAGCGCAAGTTAGAAAATAAAGTTAATGCTTTGCATGAGTGCATAAAACCAATAACAAAAAAACCAAGAAAATATGACAGAAGAGGGAATTTAAGGGATTTAAATAACCTATGAAAAGCAAAAAATTCACAAACTGAGTAAAAGAAAATGAATAGCACAAAAATTTGCCAATACAAAAATGTTAAGGAAAACATATTCATCAGAATTCAGAAAAAGTTAGTTTTTTCATATACATATGGTCATTTTCAAACCCAGATCTATGCCCACCAGGCAAACAGTGCATATTTAATAATAATTTACATCTAAAATAAAATACTATGCAAAAGAAAAGTGAGCAAAATAAAGGTTAAATGCAACAAAAGTTAGAGTGCTAATAGTACTAATTTTATACAATTAGCAATTACATTAAGAAGATAAAATTGGTAACATGGGTCACTTAACATTACTAAAACATATGACTATATGATATAGAAAAGATGATATAAAGCCATGAACCCATAAACACCTGGTATGAGAGCTTCAAAATATATATATATATATATATATATATATATATATATATATATATAATTTAAAATAATTTACTTAGAAGTATTTATTTACTTGCAGCCATTAACAGATTAAATAGACAAAAATATAGGCACAAAATTATATAATGTTCTCAAATGTTTCACAAACTTTTAATTCAGTATGTCAAGATTATAATTTTTTAAAAGTGTCTGCAAAAATTGAACTGAGGACATTTCAAACATTGATTCCTACAGAAACTGCTGCCCAAAGCCACACCGTCCTGATTCAGCTCTTAAAACCCATTATCAAAAAGTTTCTAAGATATTTGTCAACTTAATTTTAAAAATCCCTTATAAGTTACTGAATTCCAGAAATGATGATACACAAAATCAGTCAACAAAGATAAACAAGTGTGTAATAAAATTGTAGCTTTTGATTTCATGTCAGGCCTTACCCACAATGCAATTTAAAAAGAGAGGTCTTTCAAACTTTCAGAGAAACAATTTCTATGTTATATACTGAGTATCCTTTTCAGAAGAAGAAAGAAGAAGAAGAAGAAGAAGAAGAAGAAGAAGAAGAAGAAGAAGAAGAAGAAGAAGAAGAAGAAGAAGAAGAAGAAGAAGAAGAAGAAGAAGAAAATTCAAAGCAACTTGATCAGAATTGAACATTTTAGTTGTAACATTAGTGTAGGGGGCCTGCTTTAACTAGATCACAGCAGTAAAACAGCAACATTATTCAACATCTCTAAATATTCTGAAACTCTATTTTATAAAGAAATTCATGACTTTCATTAAAGCAAACTTCAGTAAAACACAAGAAACAACCAGTATTTTTGAAAAATAAATTCATAGAGCATGAATGTACATGTTCATCCATTCATATATGTTCATACCTTCATATGGCAACTCTAGTTTTGTTGCATATTTATGATGTCATTTTGTATCTGCAACTATCCTTCTTATAGTTCCTGTTCCTTACATTTTTCCTGTTCTTCTTAAAAAGAAATTCTATTATTAAAATAAATCCATAGCATAAATGCATACATAGGGCATACGATATATGAAGTTAAATTATAAAGTAGTAAATGAAAACTTTTTAAAGTCCTTTTATAAATTATGCTTTGGAAAATTAACTACATTACTGGAGTATATTTATGTCTATTAGACATACACAAATGATTCTTTTTCTCGGTTTTGCACATTTGTCTTTTTAATTAGGAGGTTTCATGACAAAATACTTAATCCAAGACCTAAGCAAATTTCCATGTATTGCTATGTGAGAAACTGGTCCTTGCAGATTTTTCTTTGACTACTAGTTTTTATAAGCACTCAGATAAGTCAATCATCACACTTCTGGAACATTTACTACAGAAATAATGGATTTTTCAAGTGAAATGCTGACAACTATATTCAGTATAAGGTTAGAGGTGTCTCCTGGAGCGATGAAATTCGGGAATGTGTAGATTTAATCTCTGAACACAGCATTCTATCGTCAAGTGCAATGCCACTGGAGACCCAGAGGACAAAACATCTTATCACCTCTGCACTTAAGTGTCTGAAGACTATTGTTTTGTTATACAAACATAAAGTAATACGTGTTCTGGATATTACCACACATATTTGCTGAGATGTTAAGCAGATAGGTAGTAGTGTTAGTTGTCTGAAATAATTTCTCAACTTTTAGTACTCAACCTTTAACACTTAAAGGCATTACAAATGCCATTCTTAGAAAAATTAAATTCACTTGAGAAACATTTGCATTTTGGGTAAAGTATTATACACATATACATACATACATCTCCAGTGATTTGAGCACTGCATTCCTAGATAAGCACCATCAGAAATACTTAGGAGTTTCAACCAAAGACATGTGCAAGAATATTTGTAGTTACATGCTATGGGTTAGCCAAAATTGAAAACAATCAAAATGGCCATTAGTGTCAGAATGGAAAAATAATTATAGTTTATTCCTACTGTTCCAGGCAGTTGAGTTAGATAGAGATATTATAGGCAGTCAGACAGGGTTAGGTCCTCAAAGAAGGAGCCAGTGCAGAAGCCCAGATACCTTGCAACTGTGGGGGAGACAGACACTCCTAGGCCTCAAGACAAAAGATCAAACAAAAGCACCAGTATCCTAAGGCCTGTTATGTAAATAGGTCTCTATGCCCGAGAAAGCCAGAATTCCCTATCCCAGCTCACTATGGGAAGAGTTTGCTCCCTAAGAATGCCTGCTTTCTATGTGACTCAGTTCCCCATTTGTTCCTGAATTAATCAATTTTACCTGAGCAATTAATTTTACTGGTTAACCATAGTTCTGTCCAACCTTACGCCCACCTTGCAGATTCCCAAGTTTTCCTCACCTTGGTCCCATTGCAGTTTTACTCTATAAAAGTCCCTAGAAAAGACAGAGACTTTGGCAACTCACTTGGGACCCCTTCTGTATCTCTCAGGCAGCCTTCTCTCTCTCCATAAATATATTCTGTTCTTAACCTCCATTGTTCCTAAATTCATTCTTTGATTTTAGAGAACACAAACTTGTACTGGACAACTAGTAGGTTGGGAGTTTTGTTCCCCTTATGCAGCCAACAGTATAACAAAACTGCATCTACATGTGACGCATTAAAAAAACTCACACATCACACTGGCTCAGTAAAAAAGTGTGTACTACATGCTTTGCTGCATAAATTCTAGAATGAACTTTGCAGGGAAGATGTGGAGGGACCTCAAGGGGCAACCAAGGGACTGTAGGATGCTGCCGTGTTCTGTCTCTTCATCTGAGATTATAAAAATCTGAGTCACTGTACAATTTGGGCCCATTTTTATATATTAATCTTCCTTATTTTCATCAAATAAATAATTTTGCTAATTCTTCTGTCAAATTAATATTTAGGCAAGCTATATTTTTAATAAAAGTGATGATATAGCCATCAATTATGGTATAAAATTATATAAATTAATTATCCAATTTAAATATTATGAATGTGCCCTGGGTAATGAGCACCAAATTACAAACAATTATTTTATGTGTAATAAATGAAACATTAATTAACAAGTCTACTTTTTAAAAAATAGACATTTAATATGGAATCATTTTGAGATAAAGATTAATTGGTTATTAAAAATGAGGCATGCAGTTAGTCATTGAAAGGACAATGATTGCATAAAAGAGACCAAAGGGAACACTTTTTGTCCTGGATACCATCTAAATATTAAGTAGCCAATTTTGAAATTTTTGTATTAATTTTTAATCTCCTGGGATTCTACCTGCATAAAATTCCCAAAATTTGAGGATTTTCCCTCAAAGAAAAATGTTTAAAATTAGTTTATTTTTACAGTAAAATTTTCACTCTTTAAAAGTATGATATAGTGAGTTTTCAAAAATTCACTGTCCTATATCCATCACTAAATCATGACATAAAAAGTTTCCCTCTTCCCTACAAATTCCCTTTTGCCCATTTAGTTAACTATCTCCTAGCAAACCTAGCTCTGGTCAACCTTTTATCTATATTTTATCTGAATAGTGGTTTTTCTTCTCTAGACTGTCATATAAATAAAATAATATAGTATGCAGCCATTTGCATCTGTCTTTAACTTACTCTCAAGATGCAAAGACACTGTTTTCATGCCTTGGTTGTTTCAATCCACTTAAATTTGCTGAATCTTATTTGACTGCCTGAAAATTTTGATGATTGTTCATTCTACAATTTTTCATTGGTGTGTTCTATGAATGTTAATAAGGTCAACTTGGTTGATAGTGCCATTGGGGATTTTTTCACCTTCTTTTAGCTACATGTTTGAAATCTATTGAAAAAGAATTGTTGAAGTTTCCTACAATAATTACAGTCTTATCAATTTCTTTTTTTCAGTTCTTTCAGTTTCTGCATTCATGTGTGAATGTTCATGTTTAAGGTTGTTATATTTGCTTAAAGCATGAAACTATTTTTTTTGTGTGACTCTATTATTGTTAATGATTCTTCTTTCTGAATATGCTTTTCTGACACTCATTGTGGTGATTAAATTTATGTGCTAACGTGTCTAGGTTCTGGTGTTCAGTAATTTGGTCAAACACTTGTCTAGATGCTGCTATGCATGTTTATGTTTAGATGTAATTAGCGCTGCGATCAGCAGACACTGAGTAAAGCAAATTACGCTCAGCAATTGGATGAGCCTCCGCCAATCAGCTGAAGGCTCAAAGGGAGAGAATAAAAGGGGGGTTTCCCAAAGAAGAGTCAATTCTACCTGAAATCTGCAGAAAAAGAAATTCTGCCTGTTTCCAGTCTGCAGATTTTTTTCAAGACTAGAACACTGAACTTCTGTCCTGCCAGACTGATCTACAACTGCCTTCACAGTTCAGTCAGCCAACTCAGTTCCTTAAACTTACTTCTCAGTCCCTCCTGTTCTTCTCCCCAAGCCCCTCTTCTCCCTCCCCCCTCCCTCCTCCTTTCCTTTCTCACTTTGCTGCTGCCTAGGCCTCCGTATTAGACAACCTGTGCAGTGTCAGGACTGAGTGTAGGTTCCTCAGAATTTCTCTCTCTCTCTCTCCTCTTTCATTCTTGCTCTCACTCTTACTCTCTCACTCTCTTTCTTTCTTTGTCCTGGCAGCAAAACTCTATATATAATTTTTTGTTGTCATTAGGGACCATGTTATTGTTGGGAACAGGTTTCCAGCTGACCTCCAGTGGCTGAACATCTGGAATTTGTGCTTTAATCAGCACAGCAACCCCAAACTGGTTTTTTCTTTTTAAACTTTATTTTTCTGCTTTCTCAATAGCAGACAGCACTTGCAGTAGCAGCTGATCTCTGTCTAGGACCAAAAGACCAGAGGGTTTGCTGCCCTTCCTGTAGCACAACATAGCTTTTGGTTTTGGGAAAAGTGGGTGTGGACGGGCCTGGGTGTCTGGTTCTCCCAGGAAGACTATTCTGCTCTGCTAGACAGTTTTTGAACTTTAAGAATTCAGTGAAACTTTTGTTCTTTGCTTCTTACCCAGTTTCATGGTTTGGACTCTTCCTTTTTTTGCTCTGATAAAGGGGACAAAATCTTTAGGAACGGTCTCTCTACAGAGCTGTTGGTCACCCCTTTTGAATTCAGTTCACCTAGTTTTCTATAAATGAAGTTCTCTGATAGACTCAAAAAGATTGTGATTTTGTAGTTTATCTTGTTTGTTCTCATCTTTGAGGTTGGAGTGACATTCTTGTAAGACTGCCTATTTTTAAAGTGAAGTTGAATTTTCAAATTTAAGCCATGAAATGGAATCAATTTTAAAATCTTTTTCTTCTGCTTATTCAATTAAAGGAAATTTCTCAATCTTTAAAATATCCCACTGTCTGTTTATAAACATGCAAATCTTATGACCCTCTCTTGTGATATTTAAGACTCAAAAAAATTCATACCATAAGAAACAACACAGCAAAGCAAAGAGAAGACTATGTTTTATGCTAAATATTCATCTCATTTTTCTAAATGGATAGTCATAGGACTTGCCTAGTTACATATAATTATATAGTAAATGTTTGTCATGTAAGTGAATGAATGAATGAATAAATGAACAGGTGAGCCAAAGTTCATTATTTGGTTAAGCAGTAATAAACTCATTTGGATTCCAAATATTTTAGGTACCAGGAAATAAAACTTCCTAGCATGTTTTGGGATCAAAAGTTGCAATTTCTTCTTACCAGAACCAACATACTGACCTGTACCCTCTTCTCTCAAACACATATCTGCTGAAAAATAAACATCTAATCACCTGTCTCTCAAACTCAATTCTAATTACTTTTAAGATACACTTTTATTTTTAATTGATACCCAATATCTGTGCAAATTTATAAGGTAGAGTATGAAAAGACTTTAATATTGGTAAAATTAAAGCCCCGATGTATCTATTTTTTCCTTTTGTGACTTGTGCTTTTGTGATACAGATAAAAAAAATCATTGCTCATATATATATTTTTCCCCTCATATTTTCTTTTAAAAAGTATAATGTATGATAATGTAATGTTTCAAAAAGATGTTTAGGCAATAAAAACCAATATGATTATTTTTACCTATTAATCTAGAGGTGGGTCTCTTAACTCAGCTACAGATTTAATCCTTAATGCTTCACATCCCAAGAGACAAAAAAGTCCTAGTTTATTCTCTAGTCAAAAATTGCAATCACTTTTGTCATATCAGGGACACGTGTTCTCTTCAGTCACCTTCTGGTTTCACTTGCACAGACAATTCAGTACAACATGGGCCTTGAGACTTTGCTGTACTTCTGCGTCTCAATTCCTTTAGACAGGCAACTTCCTAGTTATTGCATCTGTGTTCCTATCCCATGGTCCCTCTCTTTTTTCCTGGTGTCTTGCTTTAAGGTAATGCCGGGCACCATAGTTTTTCCCACTCCATGACTTTGCGTGTTCCTAGCAGCTTTCTCAAGATCTGAGCTCAGTGATCGAGATCCTGGGGCAATCACAAACTACCTTCTTGATTGCCTAAATCTCCCTGTCTTTCTTCTCCATTCCAGTTCACTCTGCTTTGAACTCCTGCCATTCTGATGCCTATGTCTTAGGTTTTGTTGAACCTTCCCTTGCTCTGCTAGCACAATTATACATTCTCTGTCTTCTCAGCTTGCCTGAACTTCTGCTGTCAGCCTCAGCTGAGTTAATTCATGTCATCCAGAAACCTCAGTGAGGTTTTCCACACCAGCCCCTCCCTGCTTGACTTGCTTTATTGCCTCCCTTGTTTAAACTATCACTCTTACGGAGAGCACTGACGTTACATGAGGGGACTAAGAAAATGCACACATGTATAAATTATCAGAAGAAATAATTTCGGTTAGCAACAGCCTAACTGATTAAATACCATAATAGCTGAGAAGATTATATTTCTTTTTCAGCAGACACTTGGGATACCTGCCCCTTATTCTTTTTTGTGGTTATCATATTTCACACTCTGTCCCACTTCTGTGTTTGTTGGCAGTGAAAAGTGTAGCTGTAAGAATAAAGGGAAGGAGTAGAGAAGAAAATAGAGATGGGAATTCCCAGCTCATCAATGAATGTGACCAATGGCACTCCGCACTATCCTGCAAACCCTCCAGTTTCTTCATATGATTTTCACACATGCATACACATTCACAGAAATGTGCTATTTAAGAGTTTTAAAAAGAATGAATTGGAAAGATAGGAAAGTGAATCCTCATCTTGCCATGATTTTTCTATGTGCTTATCTTGGAACATAAGTGTTGTTTTTAAGTAAAAGTATACCATATTTATCATAAGTGAAAGACATTTTGCATTTCTAAGAGTTATATTAAGTGACACAGCCTTAATATCAAACCTGGAACACAGTCTTTGCTTGAAAAAAGCTGAAATGTAACACCTGAATATTGACACATGCTCTACATTCAAATGCATGCATTTATTTCTCCTTACTTTTGAAATATAATAAAACACAACAGTGATGTGTTAGCCTCATTACTGCTGATCTCCTGCTCTCTATTAATCATAATCCAGTCCCTGAAGGAGATCTCAACAGCTGCTCTGCAGTGCTCATGGTAACCCTTACTTCAGCAAAGACTTAGCCACTGTTCTCAATGAGAATTGACTTTCTGCAAAGTAAGACTCTTGCTATAACTTCAAAGTACTGTCAACTCCACATTTCTAATGCAAGGCAAAATATTGCATATGATTGACATCCAGCTCTATAGCCAAACAACTTAGACCAAGATAATATTCGAAGCTAAGTATGGTTAATGATACCACCTCTATTCCTCGAGCTCAAAACTAAGGACGAAAATTTCCCTAAAATTCTCATCCCTTTTATTTACTTCACTCTTCTTTCTCCCTGCTTTATTGGTTTCCTTATCATAAACTTTTATGCTGTGTCTTTCACTTCCCACTTACTGGGAGGACAGATTTTCCTTTGTTTGAAGAGGTGACATGTGCCCCACATCTGCACCATCTGGAAATGGTGAGGAGGTGATATCACTCTCTCAAGTAAATGTCATCACTTTTTTTTGTCTTTTCTTCTTTGAAATATCATGCCTTAATATCAGATGAATTTTTTAAACTGTTCCTTGTCACTTTCCATCAAGTAAATTCCCAGGAAAGTCTATGAATTTGCCAAAATGTAGGAGACCTCACATTCTTTCTTCCCATGCAAACACTCATATTATTAAAGGGCTTCAGGTTCATATGAATGATTGTTTTATTCCTAAACTTAACAAGTCTAGGCCTTTAAATGTCTACACTATTTTTGCTCTGCTTTGGCAACAAAATTCTGATGTTATATTCAAATTCTCACCTTAAATGGCCCTTCTTAAAACAATCTAAACAACAACACTCCGCAGTCTGGCAAAAGCCTCTGCTATCCTAATTTCTCATTTTTCTCATGATGCATAGGACTTCTAAACGTGAAAGAATATTATCCCTTTGATGAATTATTTTCCCTTGGCCTAACAGGTCCCCGATGGCTTTGATCCTTTTCTCATTAAGTGTGCAAGACAAGGTGTACGGTTTATCATAAGAATGAAACTTTCACAAGATTCTTCAATTACCACAAGTTCTACCCTTCTATCACATATACCTAGAAAAAACTCCAAATATGAATCTACTCTATAAAGGGACTCTGTTGTTTAAAAATACGCACACAGAAGCAACCAGCTCGCCTCCCTGGTAAGCAGCCATGGCTCAGGCAAGTGGCAGCCGCCCTAGGGGGAGATCCAGCCAGTGTCTCCCGAGATCTATGCCACGTTGGAACTTAGGGCACTAGGAAACCAAGCAACCAGCTCATCTCCCAGGTAGGCAGCTGTGAGCCTACCAGCAAGCAGGCTGAGAATCAAACATCCCATCCCCAACCCCCATTTAGCAAGTGGGAGCCAGAGGTCTGAGCATCTGTTGGGAGGTTGACCATATGCAATATAGCAAATGGGGGGTGTTTCCTTCTACCATCTCTTTGAAGGCAAATATTATTATCACTGTTTTGCTTTGTTCTGATTAATTGTATTGCTCTATTGAATATTCTGTTTTGATAAGTTCTATAATGTTCTGTATTTGGTTTGACTTTGCTATACCTGATTGAAAGAACAACTAATGTGAAGACAATGAGATATACTATGGAATCTATTACTGTTATCCTGGTAATCTGTTGTGACATTCTGTACCAATTTCACTGCACTGTCTCAATTGGCTGTGTACTGTCTTGTTCTGTTGTATTTCACTACCTTCAAAATTAAAAAAAAACAACAAAAACAATAGAACATGAGAAAATAAGTTAACAAAATACCTCCCAAAACTCCCAACTCCACCAAAGCTGATCCATGGGGCATGGATGAGGAGAAACTCAAAAAAAAAAAAACAACAGGATTATATAAGGAGAATAAAAAGGAAATAACAGAACAGATCAGTAAGGTACTGAGCACGCTGAAACATGATACAACTAAACAGATAATGGACTTAAAAAGCAAAAGGAGGGAAAGAAAGTGCTTTAAAGGATATAACTGCATGTATGTTTAAGTGTGTGTGATTGATAACCACATTGCTAAATTTTTGTTGGATCGTTGAACAGAACTGTTTGCAGCCTCACTATTTGAATGTCCACTTTGTATGCTTTAATTTTGTAACTTGAACAACTATTTCTAAGAGGACAATATGTAATTTATCAACTAGTGATTTCTTACTTTTTTTGAAATTCTGTATTATTTCTACCCTTTTTTTCTGTTTTTCTTTTTTCCTCTTTAAATAATTTTTTTAAAAGATAAAATAAAAAATAAAAATATGCACACAAACTCATAAATTCATGCATATTATTAATGTCTTTAAAACTGATAATTCTTGGCCTAGCCTAAATAAAAACTCATCATCTGCGATCTTAGCATTGCATATTAAACTTTTCACCTTTTCTTATTTCCTTATTGATAATTTTAAACCTCTTCCGTGTCTTCCTAACACAATTCTTCTTCCTATTCACAGCAAAAGTTCTTGCTACCTGTTCCACTGAGAAAAATGAGAACATGACATAAATTCCTCCTTCTTTCTCCTTTTTCCACCTCAAGTACCTCAACTTCTGTATACTCAGTTATTTTCCTTAGTCTTAGATGGATCACCTCTTCACTCAAAAGTGTCATATTATCAGCAGAAATGGAAAATATGACCTTACATTTTTATTCTTAGTTACAATGAGGTTTCTAGAGTAGACCTTCTTACTGAAGTTTGAGAAAAATACTCATTTCTAGCTTGCATTAGAACCAGTGACTTCCTGTCTGAACTAGCGTATTCCAAAGAATTCCTTAAATGCTCAGAATCTCCTTCCTCCAAGTGTAGAGTTTCTGGAATTCCAGAGAATGCCAAGAATTGACATCAAATCCAGATTGTTGGTTGCCAAAGACCTATGTATTCCACCACTGAGAACCCAACTTGTCATGCTTTCTCTGTTCATAAGAAGCCACACTGACATAAGGAATCCTTCCCATAAAAAGTCAAATTGTCATGTCCAGCAGATGCCTGGCACATTTCTTTGTATGGTGATAATGATACTAAGAGTCCTTTTTAAGCTCTATCTGACTGATTCCAGCCCTGAAAGAATCTCCTTTCATCAACAAAGGAGATGCAGATTTTGCAACATCTCTTAGGACATATCTGACATGACAAGAGCTGATCCTTCTTAAATTTAGTTCTTGACATAAATTAGGATCTTAAACCATGAATCACTGTTCTGTATGTTTCCTTATTCTTTTCCTACATTCTCCTTAGTTCAGTCTACATATATCCTTGAGATTTCCCAATCCTAAAAAATAAAAACAAGCACAGTAGCATTTCTGTCACCTCTAGTTACTCATAATCTCTCCTATGTTCCCCATATTGGCACTTCAGAAACATCTCCACTGTCTTTATTTCCTACTGAGATATCTTCCTAGCTATGGGACAGTCTCCTTGATTCATTCCACAGTGGTAGTAATCATACATCATACCACATCACCGTTCTCCAAAGAGTCTTCATTGAATCCCTTTGGAAACAGAGCTCATCCTCAGACCATCTGGTCTCCTCTCACATCTCTTGAGCTGCCTTTTGCTCAAAATATTTTAGCTGCATCATTCCTTCATTTTCTGTCTTCTGCCTTACAGCCTTTGCATTTGGTGTGCATGCTCCCCAAAATGCTCTTCCACAAAATTTTGTGCAGGGTGACATCTTTTTAGCATTCACACCTCAGCTAAGCTATTGACATCTTAAAGCAGGCTTCCAGACCTCCCTGATGCACTTTAATATAGAGCAACATCTGTTTTATTAACTTTGCAACATGTATAGACTTTTGAAATTATCTTGCCTACTGCCTTATCCATTTGTATCTGTATCCCTGTCAGCCTGGCACCTTGCTGGTCTTTCGTTGTAAGCAAGCACCTAGAACAATACTTGGCAAATAGCAGGTACTCGTTTTAACACTGCTCCTCTTCATAGGAACAGCCTCACTCATAGTGGGTCTCACTCATGACCCCTTCAATAATTTAATTCACCGTTTCACAGCTTCAGATCTTGAGACCTAATGGTTCATTTTTTTCCGTATTTCTTAGATCAAAGAAAAAACAAGTCTGTGTTGCAGCTTGCTTAACTTGGGCAGCATATTATGTGGCACCAAGACACATCACAAGCTACCAGCTAATTTAGTGGAGGTAATGACTCTTGGCACTTTCCTACTCCAAGCCAGGTGGAGCAGTGCCTAGAAATATACATTGCAGCCATAGTCAAATTGACAGGTCCTTATATTAAAACAGCAATATAAGCTAAAAACCCTCTTTCAATGGAAATTAGTTTATGAATTAATATACATAGGCTCTTGTTGACCTTTAACCCTAGATGTCTACTCTGTATATTAAGGCATACCTCACTGGAAGTTTGCTACTGATCAAAGCAGAAAAACATATTCAACATCCTTTATTTATATTACTTCTTTATGAAAGTTAGGTCTCTCTATTACACAGTTATCTTTTATGACTTGTGACAAGAATGCAAGTTGTAATGATTTTTACTTTATCATGTATTTGATCCTTTTTCCAGAAGGTGAAACATTTCTCAGGAAAACTAGCCTAGCTCCTTCATCAACTCCATGCTCTGAGGAAAAGGAATCTATTAGAATAAAAAAGATGTCACTGGACCTATGAGTCTGCAGGTGAGGGGAGAGATGTGGTCTGGGATAGGA
Organism: Dolichotis patagonum; assembly: GCA_004027295.1. Taxonomy (NCBI): domain Eukaryota; kingdom Metazoa; phylum Chordata; class Mammalia; order Rodentia; family Caviidae; genus Dolichotis; species Dolichotis patagonum. The sequence goes on from PVJX010001277.1 coordinate 67,260, forward strand.
ATTTGGAAGGGTTCTTCATACAGGTAAAACCTGGATGAAAGAGTGCATTTCCCATAAAAGGAAAGACCGTGAAAAGGGAAAACAAGGGATACTATGATCGCTGACATCTGCAGGATGTGCCCCCACCCACCTCACACCATACACACATGTAATCTGGAAAGTTACGCAGGAAGAACAAGAAGTATGGTATCACAGAAGTCAAGAAAATTCTCATGTTAAGAAACAGTGGACAATCTGCTTTGTCATATGCTACTGCGATATTAAGACCAACAGGGTCTATAATTGGCAAGAGTTTAACAAGCAACTCATCAGACAAACGTAACAGGTATGACTATTTCTTTTGTCATAGTAGGGTAGGTCAGATGTAGAATTAATAGGCTATAAGGAAGTGGAATTTTTTGAAGGACTGAACAAAACACTAGAACAAAAACGTGAATTGACATGGAAAATAGCTGATGCATGCTCAATATTTGAAAACATTTCATTTACCATAGCACTTACTATTTAGTAAAAAGTAAGTATGTCCTTGAAATGACTTTTTTAAAATGCTCAGGGTCTAGCTGAATCAATTTGATTTTTTTCACATATATCTTAATATAAAATTACTTGGATAATTTATAACAAAGGGACTATCAGTTTTATACCACTATCCCTATCCAAGTAATATTAAAGGTATATGTGACTATATCTTGTTTGTGACATTTATCATCCTTTAAAATATCATTTCTGTCTTAGCTGAATAACTATATTATACATATCTTCTTTCATTTGTTCTTAACAGGTACAAAATGCTTTGAAATTTACTGGTGCTTAAGAGTCCAGCGGTTATCTGTAGAAAGATAAAGCAATTATTAATAGATTAAAAAATTAATTAAATATTTTCCACAAGCACTGAAACTTGTCAGTGGGCATTCCTTGTGAGACTTCTCTTTTTTAATAAAGAAAAGTATCATTTTAAGTGAATACTTAAAAACATAAATGTAATATCAAATTTTCACTTGAGCTTGCATTTTTCATTTTTATCATTACCACACTTATTATAAGAGCTCCTTAAAATCACCCAAGTTGTCTGTTTTGACTTAATCTCATTATGTAAAAAAATACAGAAGCACCTTAACTATAAACCTTTACCCAAGTGATACGTACTACCAGTCAGTGGGAGAGTCAGAAGGCAGATGCTATCAGGACCCTAAAGCAGGCCTCTGTGAGCAATCCTAACATTACCTACCAGATAGCAAGTGATGTCAAGTGGCATTTTCCACTTGAACGATGTGATGTGAACGCTAGCAGTAATTGTTTATTTATTTGTTTGTTTTAATAAGACAATGTCTCCCGTGGCTACCTGGGCCACTGCTATCTGCATGCTGAGCACATTAACAATGGCTCATGCTAACAAAGGGACTATCAGTTTTATACCAACAGTCAAGCTAGTCATTCAGCCAGGTAGTAATTCTCCATTTATTCTGAATATATGGCAATTTCTAGAATGTCTAGAATGTCTAATTTTTTATTAGCAATCAATATATCTCAAGAAAGGTTTCCAAAGGGTTGCTGTTTATTGCCTAACCTGGTATTTATAACTTACTGTTCTGCTTAAGATTTGGCTTTTTATTGTGCCTTAGGCATTACAATAACCATTCTTACATGAAGATATAAAATTAAAAGAAAATTGAGCCATGAGAAAGTTCATTTGCATTATAGGCATTTTGCCATATTTTTATATTTGGATTCCTTTCTTCATTTAATAACTTTGAAAGGTTGCATGTAATTACATAGCAGAGACTCACAAAACCCGGAGCTGGAAGGGCTGTGCGGCATCACAAGGTTCACTTCTCCGCCTGAAGGACAAATGCTTTCTACAATATCACTAACAAGTGGTTATCTAGCTCTACTCATAGAGTTTCTTTTTCTTTGGCAAAAATTCCATTTTCTACAGAAACAAAATGTCTTATTTGATCAATTTAGCATTCACAGTGATGCCTCGCTCTCTCTTTCTGTCTCTCTGTCTCTCTCAGAATACCTAGGATCATGCTATGCATGGTGTTTTGTAACTTGCTTTTCTGTTTCAATGATGTCACATTTTTATACTGTATCAACTTAATAGCCCTGTAGTGGCCCACTGTGTGGTGGGATTGTAATGCTTAGCCAGTCATCTACCAGTCTATTTGGGTTTCCGAATTATTGTTATCTAAATATGCTATATTAAATATTCTAGTAGCTGACTCATACACATCAGTGATTATTTCCTTAAGGTAAATTCCTCGAAATGGATCTACTGTGTCATGGGGGCATGTTCACTTTTTAAAACTATTTTGTACATGCACAGTAATTTGTTAATCAATGCCCTTTCTTTGAAAATCCAAAATCCTGAACTGGGCATGACAGTGCATGCCCATATTTCCAGTACTGGGGATACTGAGGCAAGAGGTTCACCACTAGTTTGAGGACAGCTTGAACTACAAAGTGAGACTATGTCTCAATCTCTTGCCCCAAATCCAAAATCCTAACTCGGTCTGTCCTTTCAGCCAGATCAATCTCACTAAAGTAATGCTTCACTATTTGAAAACCTAAGTTGTGCCGGTACAGTTGGCACACACGTGCAATGCCAGCTATTCATAAGGCTGGGGCAGGAGGGTTACAAACTTAAGGCCAACCTGGGTGATTTAATGAGAACTTGTCTGAAAATTTAAAAATTAAAAATGTTGGGGGTGTAGCTCAGTAGCAGAGTGTTAACACACAGGAGATACTGTGTTCAATTCCCAAAACGCAAACAAAACAAAAATGTCTCAGGGACTTCTACCTTATTAGATCAACTTCAAACAACCCCTTACCCAGACCTTAGGTGACTATGGAAAAACAGCTTCATCTACTACATCAACACCAGTTAGCACAGACCTATTATTTCTGCCATAGCAACTAGTTTCTCTCCTTCGCTACTTAAGGAAATCTACTACATCAACACCAGTTAGCACAGACCTATTATTTCTGCCATAGCAACTAGTTTCTCTCCTTCGCTACTTAAGGAACTTGGTCCTTCACTACTTATATGAATGCTGCATGTTTCCCAAAGTCCACATCAAACTGTCTCTCCTACAGAAAGTGTTGTTGAGATAAACTTGTTCCCAACTTATCTTTTCACACAGAAATCACATTCCTTTATAGTTCTGGATATATACTTAAAATTCCCATGGGATAGGCAAGCTGCCCTGGGAAGATTATTTTTCAGTAGCCCCCACAGGAATCACAGTGCTACATATTGAAAAAGATTGTAAAGCTGTGCACTGAGTTATTGGAGAAAGTTCTGGAATATTCTCTGGTATTTTTTTCTCCCAAAATAAAAGATCCAATAAAAATCACACAACTGATAGGAATAGACACTTCTCAGTAGTACAAAATGCCAATAAACATATGAAAAACATATTCAACATCACAAGACACTAGAGAAATGCAAATTAAAACTGCTTTGAGACACCATCTTATCCAAAAAGAATGGCTATCATTAAAAACATATATAATAAAAAATGCAGATGAAGTCAGGGAAAAGAAACTCTTGCAAATCATTGGTGGGACTATAAATTAGCACAATCACTAAGGAAATCAGTGTGGAGAATCCTAAAAACACTAAAAACAGAAATTCCATCTGACCCAGCTATCCCCCTTTTAGCTATTTTCCTAAAAGAGGTAAAGTTGGCATATTACAGGGATATATGCATACCAACATTTATAGCAGCACAATTTATAGCAGCTAGATGTTGACAACAGCATAGATGGACATCAACAGATGAATGGACAAGGAAAACATGGTGTCTGAAAAATGAAGTACTAATATTATGAGCTATTAGGTTATATAGAAATTAATATATGTCAGAAAGGGCTCTCCATGAAGTCAGCAAAAACAATACAGACATAAGAATTCTGGCTAGAGGTGCATCTGAAGAAGATAAGGCCTCAAGATAAAAATGCAGTGGCCAGATTTACATGCCTCCCCACAGGATAAATAGTAATTTGGAATTATAATATAAGTCCAGGAAGTCCAGAAGGCATCAGTCACCTAGGTGTTGACCACAGCATCCAAATCCATCCTTTCAGATGTCTTTGTTCTTTCCACGTACCCTTGCTAAGTGACCCACTTCTCTACTGGACCAATGTTAGTAAGTAGCAATACTCATAATCCTATAGTTGATTGGAGTTTGACCACACTGCATCCATGATGTAACTTTGATGTATAAATTACACCTGACAAAGAGCCACAGTTACAAGCCACCTTTGGGTTCCCTCTTGTCTCTCAGGAGTTATCTCTCAATAATTTTTTCCTACTCTTAGCCTTCACTGTTTCTTAGAATTCATTCTTTGATTAGGGTACATGAACTCAGCATTTCTGACATCTAGCAGGTGAGGAGTTATAGTTTCCCCTGTATAACTACTTTGTCATAATGACAGATATAATTGAGGCATTTGTAGGTAAATGGATGTGACACGAGAGCAAAATGTTAAGTAAATCAGATACACAAGATTAAATATCATGTAGTTTCTCTTATATGACAAATATATCTATATAGAGATATATACAACATATATACCATATATATCATATATATACATACATACATACATACATACATATACACAAATGAAGAGGAAAATGTAAGATAGGCAGGAAGTAGGAAGAAATTCAAATAATTCACCAAATTACCTATTCTGTTGTTTAAAAATATTTCGATACATTCAAATTTTTTCATTTATATAATTAGCTTCTTTTCATTAAACAGAAAATTTTTCACCATTCTCTGTTTTTTTCTTTTCTGTAAGAGACAATTTTCTTTGTCTGTTTTGTATTCAGTAACTACTTTGAAGATAAACAGAGTATAACTACTGTGACTGCATTTTGTTATTATATTATAAAATTTTGTTTTATTTTTTCAAGAAATAAAAGATACATAGTTCCAATAACAGTAAATCTGCATGCAGATGACAATGTCCATCCTCAGCAACTGCCCTGAAAATTTAAAATGTACTGTACTTCCTAATAACATCACCCTTGGCCTTGGTTCTCTGGAGCCTTGCAGAATAAATTCAGACTCTTAACATTTGAAGACAGTTACCACACTGCACCCATTCACATTTTGTCTCCTTTAAGACAAACATGACTACTTCATTCAAATGCTGCTCACATAGCCCCAAGCCAATTTCTCCACCAATCTGGTTTTTTCTTTTTTCTTCCAATTAAAAATTAGGGTTGAGTATCTCAGTGATAGTTTGCCCAACATGTGCAAAGCTCCGAGTTTATCTCCAGCAGTGAAAGAACAGAAAAATATCAACAACTATTATTTTTAAAAACTCTATTTTTAATGCCTGCTTTCTCTTCTCCAGGTATCATCTGACAGTCAGATTAAACTGTTGATGTTTACTGCTTATTCTTTCTGCATGTGTTCTTTCTCTTTCATGTTAGGCAATTTGGATGAAAGAGAAGAGCAACAGACGATTTTGAGTCCAGTTCCATCACATATTAGCCCTGTGACCATAAAGATCTAATTATCTCTTTGAGTTTCGATTCCTCAAGAGTAACACTGATATTAGTAAAATACAGTTCATTAGCCACATTCCAGACACCTAATAATTCCAGACTACATTGTTTGCTTTTATTATATTATCTCTTGCTTAAAGCCTTTCATTGGATTTCCACTGCTCAGACAATGAATATAACGCTTCTTAACTTGGCTTAAAAGGCGCTCCATGAATTGGCCTTCAGTACTACGCCTGGTGCTGTCACATGCCTTATTCTCCCAGTCTCTCTTATTCTGGGCTCCTTGGGCTCCTTTGTTTCTCATACTAATTACGCTGCACAGGGCCTTTGCACCTCTCTTCCTTCTTTTCGCTTTCCTTCCCAACTACCCCTTACCTAGTCCTCACTTGAGGTTAAAGCATCACTGCCCTATGGAAGTCTTCCTTTACCTCCCTGGCAAAGTTAGAATCACCTGATATGCTTTTGCAGTACCATGTCCTTCCGTCTACTCATCCAACTTCAACTGTGTTCATTGATTTGTCATTCTTTGATTATCTATTGAGTCCTCTGGTAGATTTTAAATGATATGAGGGCAAAGACCACATCTGTTTTTGTGCTCATTTTCCTTAGTCCTTTACCCATCACTTGGACTATTTTGGTCACCAATAAATATTTATACATAATAAATTGAAGTGTAGATATGCCAAGGAAACCCAAAATTGAGAGGTGAAAAAGGGACAGAGATAATGAGCTAGTATTTGGCAATGATGTTCCCTGTAAGAAACTGTATGACTCTAAAATGACAAGGTTTAGAAGCTAATAAATTAGGGAGACAGTCACTGAGAAATAGTACAATTTTTTAGTAGTTGTGTGAGTCTGAAATATAAAATTTGAAGGTAACAACCTAGTAAATACCCAAGGATCTCAGCTGGGACTCCCGGAACTTTGTTTAACACATTTCTATGTGAGTTTGTGTCTCTGTGAAAACTTTCAGTCTGTCTGAACAGCCTGCAACACAGTGGAAAGCCCAACTGTTCATAAAATTCAAAGGGTAAACTCTCCTCTTTTCTACCTTTGTCCCTTCCTCCTTAGTGTCAAGGCCACCAAATGTTTGTTCATAATATAACTTTTCTCACTTCTCTATTTATGATGCCTCATCGCCATTTTATTACCTTTCAGCAGGGTCATCTTGAGTTACTGACTCAGGAAACGGAGGAATTTACTTCGCCTTCTACAGTTCACGTCCAATCTCCTGTTGCTGTAAGCTAGGGCACCGTTCCACCCGGTTGATATGAATGACCATGGCAGCTGATTTGCTCCGAGCGCTACTTGTAAGCTGTCTACTTTTCCTAGACTTAATGGATTTGCTCTAATTTTCTGTTATTCACTTGCTTGTACTTATACAGACATTACAAATACATACACATAGATATATAGATATATATATATATATAGAACATATATGTATACAAACTATATTTTCTCATAGACTGATACTGGTTTAATATAACAAACAAAATATTTCAAGTTGTTAGTACCGAATATGAGCCACATGAAAGCCTATTAATTTATTTAGTATTGTGCTGCAACTTTTTAATCTGGTGATTTTTAGGATCCTTTGATTTTATATTTTTATTATATTTTTTTAAAATAACAGTGAAAGTATTCCGATTTAAAAATGAGAGACAAGCAAAGAATTTTAACAATTTACTAAATGAACAAGTGATAATCAATGTGGAAATTAAGCTCTAAATAACCATTTTATATTATTCTTGTAAACCCATTGATTCTGCTGTCAAATTATGAGTATTTTTAATATTATTTCTCTTTAGGAACTGGATGTTAGTTCTTTTAGTACAAATTAAAAGCATAATTGCCTTCGTTTTCTAAAACAAGGCAAAGCTTTGCTTTAACTTTTTTAAAAAGTTATTTTTTTCTCACATTATCCCAGAAAATTACTATGTTACACACTCATGTAATGATAAGAAACTGAATTCAAAGTCCGTATATGTAAGATGGCACCAGTCATCTGAGGTGTTTTGTTTTGTTTGTTTTGGTTTGGTTTGGTATTCAAAGTAAAAACTTGATTTATGAAGTCTATGAATCCGTGATAATGGCAGGTGATAAGCAAGACACCTCTGTGTGTGACATCTTCTCCTCCAACAGCTGTCTTTTCACTTGCACAATGCCAGTCAGTGTCATGCCAAGATCTAAAGCATTCCTCTCTGGTTACTGCCCCTCACAACCATGCCAGATGGGGTAAAGACAGTCAGCAAGAGAGAGCTGAGAAATGTGAAGCTTCTCTTTATGACATAAGAAGTCAAACAAACAAAACAGCAGTCTTTTTTCATGTTGTTTTTGCTTATTCCTTGGATACTGTTAGCTTGAATATGTTACAGATAATTTACCACAAATGTTAGCACTTTTAAGTAAGTGCCTGTCCTTTACCTGAAATTTACAACACTATGACTTTGCAATTGTAAAATGTTTTATTTTGATTTTATGAATTAATATAGCAAACTCAAATTTTTCCAAATAGACTAATTGTTATTTATATTAAATATTTAATTTCCACAGTAATTGTCAGGACTTTAATTATTTGCAAATGTGTATTACTGATATATTTTCTCATATTTAGGCCAAAAATTCAAGGGCTGATGATTATAAATAAATGAACTTGAGTTTGAAAATTCATCATTTTGAAGATTTCATCTGAGATTTTCTGTTCCTTTCATCCTATTCTGTTTTTCACTTACTTCTGATATTTCATACCTGGGATTGTTCTTTTCATTTTACTTTCAAAATTGCCCATAGTTAGTCTGACTGCTTGGTTTGTAAGAAGTTAAGGACAATGTGGCCCTAAGGATTCTGTAACCTTACCTCCTGCAAAACATACTGACTCTGGAGTTAACATGGCACATGCTTTGGACAATCTGTCAATCTCCTAAAATATAGGAGATTTTGTGCTTTCCATCTTTTAGTATCTGATGAGAGCTATGGATATACATGACAGAATTCATTGAGAACTTTTATATTTTTATTGTCAAAGAATTCATTATTGCTTTAAAAACAGCTAATTTCTATAAACACAAATTACGAAAGTTAGAAAGCCTTTATTCTACCAAAAAAAGACTCTTCCTCATTCCTCTATTACATACTTCAACAATCTTTCTATGATTGCTTCAACAGTAACAATTTTCCAATTATGCTAGATAAGATCTGAAGACATTGTAATGATTTATAAATGTTTTCCATTTATTTTAATCTACATACATCCAGTTTACCAGTTGGGAGTAAAAGCTTTCAGCATCTTGGGAAACTGTTTTACATTTAGAAAGTTTTGCTCATGAATCAGAAAATCTTAAGTGCCTCGTTTCCTATTATCCAAGCACCAGCATTATTGCCTTCATGCCACAGGTGAAAATGATAAGCTATGAAAGTTCCAAAAATTATAGAATCAGTGGGAGAAGAGGATTTAAAAAGATGATGGTAAAATTCTCAAGTTTCACTGCTTTCAGAATGGACTAAAATCCTTCCTGTTATAAAACAGATGATACTTGATATTGGTAGAAAGAACAGATGTCCCAGCGCATTCTACTGTGTTATGTGGGAGCATAGCACCAGTTCAAGCAAACTCGGGTATGGCATTTATATAATGCACCACTGCAAATTTGGTATGAGATTTGCAAATATTTGGAAGCAGTATATCTAGTAGGTTGGTTTGGTTTCAAGACAGTACTTTTAAATTTAATTCTAGTTCTAGATAAAGTCAGGAGATCTCATTTAAGATTACACTACTGTAGGATAAAATCAACATGATGAAACATAAGAAGGATAAATGAAAAGTACAAAAGAAATATGAGAGAAGTATTATTCAACAAAATTTAATAAAGTGAAAGAACTGGGATATTACATTATGAGAAATCAGTATAAACCAAGAATGTAATATTGCTGCACAAAAACTATGGTTGCAGTAATAAAAGTAAAGGCTGTCAAGGACAGGAAAGTTAGTAGCTTGCTATACTTTAGAGAGGTCAAAGTATTCTGTCACTATTATAATTTAAGATCTGACCTGGGGCCAGGTGTTACACAGAAAAGTGCCTGTGCCTCTTGTCATATTCACTTTAACAGGTAACATCCATGCTACTGGCCTTATGCAGTTAATTCTCTTGAGAAAGTCACTGATTTTTACTGTCTAGAATAATGTACGTGTAGGAAAGTACACCACAATGCTCCCAGCGTGCCTGGCTTTCTCTAATTCAAGTATATTAACGAGGACATATTCCTGCGGGTTCCTGCGTATGTTTGCCACATCGGGATCTTGGAGAATGAGCACATACGCAGTGGGAACACATTCTGAAAACATCCCTTCCCTTTGAGCATGGGAAAGGAGCTCTCCAGTTAGAGACCCCAGCAGTGGTACTCCTAATGTGACCTTTTCCTCTTCTGCCCTATTCATCACAACTGAACATCCACTTTCCTACAGCCTTTCTGCTCCAGGAAATAGGCTCATTTACCTCATTCTCACACCAGTCCAGGTGGGTCCACATTTGTAACCCAGAGACCTGAATGTTTTCTATAACTGTTTTATGCATACATAGGAACACTTAAATGTCACCATTTTCAGCAGTTTGATAAAGGTTTTGTAGCTGCTCAGCCAAAAACAAAAACATAGACAAAGAGTCCTATGTGAACTTAGAAGCTTTCAAATGAAGATGGTGTGGCTGGCATGGGACTTGAGAAGCACGTTTCCCTGCTCATTCAGCAGAAGTGTAAGTGTGTGTGCTTACTGAGGAGTCTGACTCTGCAAAGTGGGTCAGCAAACCGCGCGGCACAGCTGGCCACCTGTCCTAGAAACACTGTCATGTTTGATCAGGGACATCAGTGGTCTGTTCTCAGGCAGCATAAGTGAGAAACTGCAACAAAGACTGCAGAAACAAAAAAGTCTAAAATATTTTCAACTTGGTTCTTAAAGGAAAAATTTTCTGACTTCCAGTCTAGTAGAAGAAATAAAAGCTATAGGAAGTATCCTCAAGAAAGCATTAAGAAAGAGTGCATGTTAGGGCATGCATGCAAAACAAACAAAAACAAAAAACCTACCCCAGACTATGGAAAGAACCGTGAGAAAAGATCAGAGGAAGTGACAGTCCACCCTCCAACAGGGCCCGGTGCTTGTTCCCAGCAGCCAGAGAGAAAACTGCATCACTCACATGGCACTTGATATAGTTTTCAGAATGGTCTGGCCTCAAAAATTACTCCTAAATATTGCTTTGGTCTTCAGTAGAAAATTTTTAAAGTTAAGGCCTCAAAAGAGAAAACCATCTGTAAGAGAACTAAATGTGTTGCAGAACAGACTTCAGCAATATTTGTAAGAATCAGAAATACCAATACTGATATGCTTTGGACATGTGTTTTCCAAGGCTTCTTCATACATTGAAATTTAATCTTTCCTGTAAGGCATTTAAATGATAGAAAAGAGTTGCAGTGATAGTTCAGTGATACATTGTTAGCATTTGCAAACAAGCCCCTGGGCTCCATCCCTAACACAAAAAGCGAGGGGAGGGGTGGGATAGAGAGGAGAGGAGAAAAGCAAATGAAAAAATGAACAAATTAATAAAGGAAGCAGGTAGGAACAGTCTGTGGTGTTAAGAGGTGAGGCCTTTGCAAGTTGACCATGATTAGATAAGGCCTTGAGAGTGGAGATCTCTTGACGGAATACTGGCAGCTTCGTAAGAGGGAGAAAGACTGTAAGAGACACACCTGCATACACGTGCTTCCTGTCTATCGCCATGTGATGTCCTGCACTCTCCTGGGACTTTCCCAGTAAGAAGAGCATCACCAGATGGGTCCCCTCGATGGCACAACTCCAGAATCACAAACCCAAATCAACCTCTTTCCCCTCATTCTGTAGTACTGTGTTATTAGCAACGAAGAACAGCCTAATAAACTGTCTTTTATGGTTCTCATCCAGGGTGTCCTAAATGTAGCAGAAATCTGTATTTTCTTTGCTAGGAGCTGGCTTATTAATTTATTACCTCCCGTACTATATTTTGTTATGTTTCTTACTGATACTGACATCCGTATTTCCTACAACAGAACTTCATATTTTATCCTAAGTACTGTCATGAATAACATTTGGGTTAATATTCTCAGTTATAGATTTTATAATTATAGATTTTAGTAAAATTCATAAAATAACAGGTTAACTTCTTAAAACGCTAACCATTAACATTATATTTTCTATATAATTTATAAAAATACATAGAAAATAATATTAACTATAATATAATATAACTATAATAGAATACATACTATATGTGTTAGAATTGTATTCATAAAATACATACTTACATTTTTAAAAATTAAAAATAAAGTAAACTGCACCAGAATGCCAGTGTTATTTTAACAGGAGAGTGGGCTTATTGCATATTTTCCTGAAAATAGTATATAATATCATCATTAAAAATTTGATTGGGTTTTCTAGAAGTTATATGAAATATTAGAACCAGCAAGGTTTCCAGATATAAAATCTATACATTAAAATAATTTGCATTTCTATGTACTAGCAATGAACATACTGAAAATTTAATTGATAATTATATTTACAATAGATTCAAGAATAAAATAGGAATTAATTTATCAAAAGAAATGTAAGACATATACTCAAAACTACAAAAATGCTGAAAGAATGTAAACAAAGATGACCTAAACAAATGGAACAATACTATGTTCAGGGATCAGAATGTTTAACATGGTTTAAATGATAGTACTCTCAACTGGCCTACAGAGATAAAATCCTTATCAAAATCTCTGCTTTCATTTTTTGTTTTTTTCACAAATTTACAACCTGGTCCTAAAATTTATTTGTAAATACAAAAAGATTATGTGACCAAAACCACCTATAAAAAATTGGGGGTATATATTTCTCTACTTCAAAACTTACTGCAAAGTTATAAGTAAGAAATATAGCACAGGTAAAAGGCAGACATGAAAAAAATTGAGAACCTATTAATAAATCTTTACATTTATGGGCAATTGATTTTGACAATATGACTGGAAAAATTAAAAGCAAAAAGAAATAGTTCTTCACGTGTGAAAAAAAACATGAATTTAAAGCCCTACTTAACTTCAAACATGCAAATTAACCAAAATACATTAGTGTAAGCATTAAGATTACAAAACGGAATACAGAGTAAACCTTCATGTTTTTGTGTTAGTCAGTAATTCTTAAATTACACAAAAAGTACAAGTGCTAACAAAATGAATAAATTGGTTTTATCAGAATGAAAACTTTTACATTTTAAAACATGCTACAGAATGAAAGTATTCACATGTCATGAATCCGGTAAGAGATTTGTATCTAGAATACATAAAGAACACTTACTACTCTATAATAAAAACACAAATAAACAATGGGCAAAGGATTTGTATAGCTATTTTTTTCATAGATGAATGAGCAATGACTCCATACAGACAACGCAAGAGCATTAGTCATTAGGAAAATACAAATTAAGACTCCAATAACATACACATTTCACATCTGTTAGTACACAATCCAAATAAAGAAAGTAAGGATTGAGAATGGGAGGGACTGGAACACTCAAATCGCTGCTAGAGAATACACATGGTACGCGTACTTTCAAAGCAGTTTTTTGGTTTCTCAAATTGCTAAATATAGAATGATTATATAAACCAGCAACTCCCAATTAGGTATTTATCCAGGAGAAATAAAAGCAGATATCCTTACAGTACTTGTACAAGAATGTTCATAGCAACTTTATTCCTAATAGCTAAAAAGTGGAAAAAGCCCAATTACCTATTGACTGGTGAGTTGAAATACATAAGGTGGAGTACATAGAAATTAATACTCTTCAGTTGTGAAAAAGAATAAAAGTATTGCTATGTTATGGGTACTGCTATATTCTGTGATGATCTGTAAGATAATCCAGATTCAATAGGACACAAATGACTACACAAAACATCCAGAATAGAATACCACGGGGTGACAGAAATAGATAGTTGTGGCCTAGGGACAGGGATCAGAAAGGAGAATGACTGCTATCAGGCATAGGGTGTTTTTTTTGCAGTGAGAGTAATAATCTCAAATTATATTGTGGTGATGGCTGCAAAACTCTTTATATTTGTTAAAAATCATTAAATTGAAAAATGTGGAAATTTTATTGAAAAAAATTACCAAAATCTATATAAAGCTTTTTAAAAAATGAGATTTGAAAGAGATTTCCAATAAAATGTTTAATCATATTTGGAGAGAATTAAAAATAGATATTTTTATAACATATATGTTGACCTACAGCAGTGTTATGATTATATGGCACTTTTCTTTAAAAAGTGTAAGTTCTGTATGATAGAAAGTCAGCAATGTAAACAAGAAAGAGTCAAAAGAAAATTGTCTGTAATTTGAAATAAATACATGATTTGTTTTCTAATGCAGAAATTAGATTTTTTAATTATGATTAGGTGTGACCAAAAACTACAGTGAATATTAAAATTTTTTAAATGTAATACAGATTGGTGGACAGAGAGTAAAGAAAACAAAGGACACATCAGCGAGCAAACCCAGTCTGGGAAGCAGCACCATACGCAGAAGCCCCTCCAGACTGGAACAACCAGAGTCCAGCCACTCCCAGAGCATGGGCTGGCAAACAAGATGTACCGTGGCATAGCCCCCACCCCCCGCCATAAGAGAAACACAGGCTGTGATGATGGCTATGGAGGTGAAATGCAATTGGATGCCTGTGGTGCTCTGGTGTTTCACTAACATTGCAGGTCTAGGTCCAGTGGTCTGATCATAGCTTCAGTGGATAGTGGTCCGCAGTGTGGCATCTAGCGGGAATCAACTTCTGAGGGCTGCAGCCACTGTTGATTCCCTATGGTCTTCTTTTGGAAGTTCTATATCGTTTCCATTGTGGCGGGTTGAATTTTATTCTCTTTTGTTTATGTCAAATCCAATGGCAGAAGCAGCTATTTCAAAGATAGCAAGATATATTATGGTAGCAACTTTGGATTTACAGCTTGTTTTGAAGTCTTTTATTGCATTCATTGTCTTGTTTTTATTATTTCTATGCTATTCTGTTCTGTTTGATTTTTACTATGTCCAAAGTTATCTTCAGCCTTTTAGAAGACATCAAAAGGCATTATGGTAACTATTAATGATTTCATAATGTTTTGAAGTCCTGCATTTATTACACTTGTTTGTTTTAATGGGTTTTATTGTTTTATCCCCTTTAAAATAAAAAATTAAATAAAAATGTAATACAACAAAAGCCATATTCTCATTAAGCCAGCCCCTTAGACACCCCTCTTTGCTTCCAATGTACATTCTTCCCACCTTCTGAGGTTTCTGTTATGAGTGTTTAATCACACTGGTGGCGACCTGAATGTTCTCAATCTGGGTAAAACATGTATCTTTCTTGGTCATGCTGACTTAGAAGAAGAGCCTGAAGTCCCATGGTGGCAACTATGGTAAATACAAGGTGAATTAAGACACATTTTAATGTTTTATGAGCCTATCTATGCATTGGATGGCATTTGGCAGCAAATTTCGCCATGTGCTGGATCACACCTTATACAGACACTCAAGAAAGGGAACTTCCAGAACTGCTTCACGAAGTAGCAAGAAAGATAAGATAAATGTGTTCAAGCAAGCAGAAATATCTTGAGTAAGATTAATGGAAATGTGTTTTTAATTGTAATATATATATTTAAAGTTAAACATTCTTTGCATATTTAGTTCACTCCTGTGAATTAATGATAATAGGAAAACTTTGAATACACGCAAATTTAAAGGACATAAATATGTATAAGAATAGCAACCACTATTGGTATTAATATCTATTTTATATGGTGATCAATTATCAAATTTTACATAAAGTGATGTGTAAATATCTTAAATATAACAATAATATAAAAATATAAATATATGATGAAAATAATTTCTTTTACAAAATTTGTCAATACAAATTTTTATTGTTAAACATGAGCTTTAATTACTTACAATATTTACAGAATTTATGTCACAACATTGGACAGAATTTTCTCAGACTTCTAAAAATAACTCTAAGTTAACTACAAGGACTTATTTAAATGAAATCATTAATTTTTTTAAATGTACACTGGTTTATATTTTCATTGGCTCCTATCATGACTGCAATCCTTTACCATCATCATTTGATGCATATATTGAAACTAGATATTAATTTTAATAGCCTTTAAATAGAAATTGTCTTAGTTACTTTTGTCATTGAGAAAAAATAGCCAACATCCTAAGTTAAAGGGAAAAAGGTTTATTTATCTCACATTTTGTAGCAGTTTCAGTGTATAATCGGTTAGGTCCAAGGCAAGGTAGCTTGGCAGAAGAACAATTCATGGTGGGCAAAATGTAGCAAAGCAACAAGGGAAGGGAAAAACAAGACTTTTTCTGTCTCTTACATTGTATGCAGGCTACCTGCCCTAAAGTGGATATAGCACTCACACTCTTAATCCTAGCCAGAACTACACCAAGCCAATCAGTGGAGTGATTTACTAACCACATACCCTTAATCCCAGCATCAGGCACTCTAAATTCAGCCACCTCTGAAAAAACCCTATGATCACATGAGGCTTTGGGGGGACAATTAGACACAAAATGCAACATTCACCCCAGTCTCCCAAAGACTCATGCCATCCCTTTATGAAAAAGACACGTAGTCCATCTCCAAAAGTTGCCATAGCCCTAACAGTTTCAGCATTGCTGAAAAATCCAAATCCCAAATCTCCTCTAAAATTCAAGGCAGACTCTTAGCTGTGAGCCCCTGCACAAATGAAAAGAAAGTTAAACACTTCCAACATTCAATGTCAAAAGATAGACATTTCCATTCTAAAAGTTTCAAATAGTGAAGTACAAAAGAATGAGATCAAAGCAAGTCAAAAATCCAGCAAGACAAATGTAATCTTGTAGTTCCACATGCAGCATTCAAGGCCAGCTGTGACAAGTCATGAATTCCAAATAACTTGGGTGGCTACACCTCTAAAATGCTTCCTCTATTTGTAGCTCCCATGAATTCTTTCTTGGACCCAATCTGCTCTCTCCCTGCAGTTTTCCTCAGATGACCCATGTTCCTGGCTCCTCCAAGCTTCTGGGGTCTCCACTGTACCACTGGTTTCAAAGTCACCACTTCACAAACTGCCCTCTCAAGACCCACTGCCTGGCTTCCCAGGCCTGTTTCTACAATCTGACTCAAAGCCTCCATGGCCCCACAATTTCTCCATTCTGCATGCACCAAAACCAATGCCACATGGATGATGCCAAGATCTGCCACCAGCTGGAGCAGTATCCAGGCTTCATTCTCTCTTGGCTGTAGGGGTTGAGTACCTGGATCAGGTTTTCTTTGTTCTGGAGAACAAATTTTCAAGGCTGCAACTCTTCTGGAACATAGTGCTCTGTGGCTTTTTTTCTCACGGCAAAGTCACTTTTGCAATTTTGGTGTTGCAAAAGGTGGAGTCCTGCTGTTTCTTGTGATGTCTTGAGCCCATCTTTTCTATTTTACTATTCCTTCTCAGCAATCAAGATGTCCTCTGCTCTATCTTTGTAGTCCACAATTTTATTGGAGATTCCTTTCTGGTAAAACTCAAGTTTTAAATCATTCTGCTGGGCTCTTTGCTCTTGATTCTCATCCTAGATCTGGCTAAAAGTCCCCAACAGTAGCCATGCTACCACCTCAACATTTGACTGCTTTGAAATTGTTTTCTGCCAGATTAATTAGTCCACCATCCTTAATCTTAGTCTCAGGCAAAGTCTCTGGCAAAATGTCAACTAACTTTCTGCCAGGCCATATAACACATATCGTCTGGATTCCAACAATGAATGCAGTCTTTCTTCCCTGCAAAAACCTCCCTAACTTGGTCTTTACAGGCAGGATTTCTATCACTCTTCTGCTTTGATGAGCTCTGACCAGATTCTCCCATATAGTACAGCATAAGGCATTCCAGTACTACTTTTTCAGCTCCAAACCTTTTCAAACTCTTCCCAAAAGCTATTCCCAAAGGTTCTTGAACAATATGGTCAGGTATAGTTATAGCAATGACACCACTTCTATGGTACCAAATTCTATCTTAGTTACTTTTCTCTTGTTGCTAAGACAAATACCCACTTCTGAGACAAAAATCCCTAAAGTTAAAGGGGGAAAAGCTTATTTACCTCACAGTTGGTAGATGTTTTAGTCCACGAACAGTTGGGTCAAAGGTAGGTGGCTTGACAGAAGAGGACAAAATGTAGTACAAAAATAAGGGAACGTTAAAACATGATTTTTCTGTCCCTTATATTATAGACAAGCTACACATACCCTAGCATAGGTGTAGTAATCACAGCCTTGCTCTTAGACAGAATTATGCCAAACCAATTAGTGGACTGGTTTACTAATCATCTATCTTCAATTCTACCATTACACACTCTAGATTCAGTCATGTCTGAAAAAGCCCCATGACCTACGAGGCTTTGGGGAGACATGTAGACACAAACTGTAACAGAAGTTAAAAATTTTAAACAGATTTCATATAATCTAATCATGTTATTAGCAATTTCAGAAAAATCAGAGCATGAAATTTGCCTTACAACAGACCTAAATTCCGATTCTAAATCCTGTATCAGCTCTAACTTGACTTACTTTATCTCACCTAATTCAAAATTGGATTAAATTTGTAAGATAAAAAACATAATCTTCTTGTCTTTTTCATATGTTAACACTAAATGAGTAATTATTTCATAGGTACTAAATTATTTACCTATCTGATTTGTGAGATAACAGGTATATGTTTTAAAATACAGCTGACTTTTTAGTTACCAGTTTGACAATTCTATCTTCTTCAACACATGTTTTTGGAGATAAATATTTGGAAATGAAAAGTTAAAAAGAAAGTGATAAAGTTAACAGAAGAGAATAAAAAAAAGACAATGTAAAATAGGCAAAAATGGATAGGAAAAGAAAACTCTGCACCAAGAATCTATTTTTAGTAACACTTTCTATATGAGAACCTACTTTGCTTTAAAATACTGCATATGAACCGGGCCACCATGATATGAGCTTTCATTTACATACTAAAACTGGATAATGTGCATATAAGTCATGCCCAATACAATTCCATTTCTTAAATGAGCTCACATGGAACAAACTGCTAGAAAGAAATAGCGTATTGACTTTCCTGTCATGGTAATTAAAATAATTTTCATTTTAAACTCAGCAAGTCTTTCTAGAATACAAAAAGAGAATTATCCCCTGATGTTAAGCTTGTTTGGAATATGAATAAAATGAACAGTTTCAGGGCAAAGTTTGCAATAATTCAAAATTTCCTAGCTACTTAAATATACTTCAATGATGTATCAAGACATATTTATTATGCTCTATAAAAGGTTAAAGAGTTTCTTAAATTTGAATTTGAATATAAGGGTTAAGAATTCAATTAATTATTTTTGTGAATAAAGGTTCATATTAAATTAAAAATATTAGATATCAAGAAACACAATATACACTGGGAAATATCTTTCTTATATATGGCTGGTCAAGAGGTTACACAGGTAGATAATATATACATGTAAGTATTAGGTTATATAACTTCTGGGATATTTGAAGTATACCATCAAGAGAAGCTAGCCCTTTGAAAAGGCAAAATGAATGTTACTTTGTTTCTTTATTTCTGATTGGTGGAGTAAACTCTTGCTTATTCATTCAACATCTTTTAGAGAATTCCATTTTGAAGTGTTATTAGAGCTTATAACAATTATGTGCGTAGGTGGAGTATCAAGGGTGATTGAAAAGTATGGTGAATGTCTACTTTCTTTAATGTTTTAGCAAAAGACATATTCTCATTACTCTTCCTCAAAATATTCCTCCTTGCTATGAACACATGTATCTCATTGTTCTTGCCATTTTCTAGAGAAGTTCTGGAATCCCTCTTTCATGAGTATCTTTATAATGCACAATCAAAATACACTGAGAGTTTCCCAATGGAAAGGTAGGCTGATAAAAATATTAGGACCTATCCTCACCCACAGTGTTGACCTAATGTGGTGCTCTGCTACATCTGATTCTTCCCCAAAATAAAAATGATCATAAACTATAAACATTTAAAGTTTCAAGACATCAAGGCAGCCACAGCAGCACGACTATAGCTACTCATAAAGAAGGACTTCCAGAACTACTTCAGAAAGTGGTAAGGATGAAAGGATAGAGTATTTGAAGCAAGAGGGAGTATTTACAGGGGAAAGTTAGTGGCAATGTGTCTTTTTCTGGAAGCAATGTGTCTTTTAAAGATTTAAACATTTTTCCATCTACCTCATACATGCTGTATGTATATCACACAAACTTAGAAACTGGAAATCACTTTCCTGAAGTTTATTTAAAAGGGTAACAGAAAATGCCTACCTTCCCAACCGGTATACTTCAGTGTCTTAGTTGCCCAGGTAACAGTTCCTGTTTCAGTCCTGCTGCTTCTGTCTCTTAGAAACGGCTGGTCACTGTGATGCATAGCTGGTCACTGTGATACACACTGTATAAATCAATTCCCACCTGACAAGCCATTCTGCCTCTGTATTTCCTGCTTATCTCATGTAAGCCATAGGCCACCAGAGATCCGGGCCTGATATTCTGGGAATGGACCCAATTAATGCCCTTTGACATAAACAAATCTGCCTCCAAATCCTCGGTGTTGTTTCAGTACTTCTGCTTGCTGTTGCAAAAGGATATTAACATTGATACTCACAGACAACCAGTGACTAGCTTTTCAAAACTAAATTCAAAAGTAAATTGTATATGCAGAAATCATATGGGTGATGTCTTTATTCAGCTTGATTGGAAAGTGGGGGAAGAGAGAAAATGTGCAGAGAATTCTCTCTAAAAATACTGAATCTGAATAGTAAGAAAGCAGCTTGATAGTGACTGAAAGGTACAGAATAAGATTTGCATATTTTGTCATTTCATTTTACATGTTTTGGTATTTGTTTGGCTTATATTTAGATACTCCCCACACAGCATCATGCTCTCATATGCAGGGCTTTTAGGAGGTGACTAGACCATGCATGTGTGGAACCGAATCACAGCTGTCTACTGATTAGTCCCGATGGGTTTATAGCTGGGTGTGACCTCTGGGTGGGAGGGCTGGTGGGAAGAGATGGGTCATCCTGGGTGTGGGCTAAGGGCATGTATCCTTTCTCCTGCCTCGGCTGCTGCTTCTGTCCTGCCCTGCCCTGACTTGCTTCCCCACTGTCATGTCCTTCTGTCATGCTGCCCTGCCTTAATCTCTACAAACTGTGAGCCCAAACAAACAACTCCTTCAACTCGTAGGTGTCAGGTATTTTATTCTAGCCAGGAATAAGTAACTAATACAGTAATGTTTGTCTGGGTTTTATAGGAACAACAAAAATACTGTTAACTACTGTTGGCAGGAATCTGAAGGAGACAAACTTAAAATATTGGGTAGGAAAGGAAGACTTGCTTAAAGTTGTATGAAGGGGGATCAAGACCGCCTGTGATTAAAGGGAGGGTAGGAGCTTTTCTTTGGGAAAGCAAGGACTGTCAGGATTCCAGACCTCAGAGAGGCAGCAATGGGACCTCCAGGCCTTTCCAAAAGATTTCCACTTTCACTGGGAGTAGAACACAATGTCCAACACTGCCTGCGGAACAGCGCAGCTAGAAGTTGTGTGCAGAGAAGCCGAGGGAGTGGAACATGCTTAAAACAGTTATTTGAGACTGGGAGGATGGAACTGATAGGAAAAGATGAGCTTATCAAGCAGTTTGAGGCAACACTAAATTGGAAGGCATGGAGATTTTTTCAGCATTTTAGGACCTTTAAAGCAACTTTTTCCATATAATCCCCATGACGGCACAGTGAGGGAGACATAGCTGCCACTCCTTTACAGATGAGAAAAGTTCCGTGAGGTCAAGTGGGACACACCACAGTCACCATGGTGAGTACAGTCTTTCCCCACACAGCAATAGCCACGGATCCCTGTGCAGTCTCCTGTGTGCTGCGAGCCACGGGGAAACAGTTCTCACTTCAATTCTGGTCTTTACCTTGAAGGTTTTGTTTCATTTTTAATTGGTAGCATTTTAAAACAACATATCTAAGAATTTGTCCTGATGGACATTGTTTTGGTATTCTGACATTAAAGAAAATACTTTGGACTGGAAAGGCATTTTATTCTGAAATAATTTTGAGGAAATAGGTTTCAAATGCATCACAAAATATTGTTTTAAATGTGCTAATGATTGACCTGTCCAATATTTTCAAAGCACTTATTCATGAACGGATTTTTAAAATTAAACATCTTATAGGACTTATTTTCCAGAACAGAACAAACATTGAGAAATGTGACTTAAAATACTTTTTCCTCACTCATAAATCCTTCCATTAAATGATAAGGACAAGTCTTACCATGCTTGACTTACATTTTGAAATAAGAGATTTTAGAAAATCCATATGGATATTGCAAAAACATTTTATTATGTAAAATATTTATTTAAGAATGAACATGTTTTACATGCTTAAGATTAGAATGCACACATCTCTTCTCCCATTCAAATTCCAGACTTATGCCACTAACCCCATTATTGAAAGAATACTACTCTAATCTCCTTCGCATGGTTTAATGCTCTTTTTCTATGTATCCTTTAAAATGTTGTCAAATAGTGTTCCCTTAAAGTTACTATTATCTAGTTAGGCTTTGAGCTTGATGTACTATTTTATTCTACAAATCTACTTTCACTGTGTAAACAAATAGGAGATATATTAAAGATCACTAATAGTATTTGCTTGTATTTTTATGGCAATGTCTTATGATTCAAAAATATAACTTTTATAAAGAAAAGATTTATCTATTTTTCAAACTTTGGTTTTCTCCAATAAGGACTTTATTTTTGTACTATAAGCTTTAAAAACAATCAAATATAAATGATCACTCCACAAAGTTTGGATTTGTGAAGGAGCCTTTACAGTAAGGACTCTATATCACTTTCCCCCAAAGGATCTTGGAAATCAAAATGAAGGTTGTTTAATATTTTAATACTTTTAATACTTTTTGCTCACCAATAAAAATGTATTGCTAAATTAACACAATTGGAGACCATTTCAAATTGCTTCTTTAAAAAATCAGTGATAAACCACCAGGGATTTCTCAGTGGATACTTATGTGCTATTTTCATCTAAAATAGAATTTCTAATTTAGATGAGTAGTGAACAGATTAAAGCACAAAACTCATGCAACTGCCAGATGATGAGTTAAAGTGAGACAACAAAGGTCAGAACAGGCGGCAGAAAGTTGTCTAAGACACTGATGTGTAACTTCAACTGGTATGGCTCAGGCAAGAGTCACTCCATGACAAAACTGTTAAACAGTCGTAAGTGACCTCCCACACTAGTGGTGGCAAACCTGCAACATGTGTGCTTTTTGTTTTCCTTTTAAGATAAAAGCTGTTAATGTATGAGTTGTTTTAATAAACTGAAACCTCAGTATTTTAGTTTAATTGCAGTGATAAATAAATGGTTTGGGGTTGTAGTTTGGGCACTTTTCTCTAAAAGGTTCCCCATCACTGCCTGAGGCTGTCTTCATCTACCTCTGGGCTAACACACACACATGCAAAACACCTGTGCAGACATGACACATATAAACACACCTGGTCACCTCTACTGTATACAATCAGGTGATTTTTACCCACAATATAAAATTATATAAATATAACAGATGATAAAATATGCATATTAATATTTTGAATAAATTAGCAGAAGTACTGAAGAAGTTGTACTTGACACATATTTCAGAATAACCTACAAATCTTCATGGAAAATACAATATTAGAGTTACACTGAAAATATATACTTTGGTTATAATGACTTGAGTTATGAAAAGCATTTAGGGTAGTGAGAATGCTGCTTTAGAAAATAAATGTTCAGGGTTCATTTGTATAGTGTGTGCTTGGCATGGGTGAGGCCCTATGTTTTAACACCAGGACAACAAAACAAAATGAAACAAAACAACAAAACAGGAAATGCTCTGAGATTGGTCATTGATTCTCTGGGATGGAACCCAACATAAAAGAGGTGAGATTTGAAAACTGGAGGTGATGAGTAGAAAGTATATAGGAATAAATTGTTGAGCTGAAAAGATGGCTTAGTGATTGAAAGTCAAAAATGAAATTGTAGCTAAGTGTGGTGGCACACTCCTATAATCTCAACACGCAGGAGGCTGAGGCAGGAGCATTCCCAGGAATTGGAAGCCGGGCTGGGCTACATAGTAAGTTTCCAGGCCAGTGGGAGCTCCATAGTAAGACCTTGTTTCAAAATTTAAAAATTAAACAAATAAACAAAAATAAATAAAATTGCATCAGTAAGGATGACTCATCAATGATGTACAATAAGTAAATTGAAACAATGAAATCCATGCTTTAAAGAGTGATTTTGATCATGGGAGGCACATGTTGTACTGGGAAAGCACAAGGGAGTAGATGACACCACGGAATTAGAGAAAAATCAAAATAGTATAAAGCAAGTTAAATGAAATTGAGGAGCAACAAGCAGATAAAAAAGACAGTAAATAGCAAGATATAAGATTAAGGATTATTTTGAAGAGTAGATATTTAAATGAATGATTAAGAAATATCTAGAAATGTCAAGAGTAAAAATGATACCAAGGTTTGATTCAAAATAGGTTGGATGAAAATAATGTCATTTTTAAAAATTAGACATATAATGATTCATCAATTGTTTTTAACTTTGCTGCTGGTAAAAACAATATGAAGCAAAATAGGTAGGCATACTTCGGATTGAAGGTGAAGAGGTAAATAAGTTAAATTTTATATGTAAACCCAACCTATTTAGAATTTCTTAGAACCTATGATGGAAACTGTGATGGAAATACGGAAAGTGCAAGACTCATTTTGCAGAAACAGATACCTCGTCTCACGTGAATGAATAAGGTTGTCACAAAGCAGAACTATCAAATATAGGATGCAGTTTTCTAAAAGGGTACATCTTTGTAAGATTCCAGTGGAAAAAAAGACTGGCAAATTTAAGTTTCAAAAGTCTGTGAACAATGTCTCCAACAAAGTACCTTGCATTTTTCAGGAGAGATGTCAGACATTCCTCAGACACATCTTAACATGAAAGCAATGTTAATTCTCGATATTATAGTTTCATTTGTCAAATGAGCATAGCTACTGATTAGAAATTCTTATTGATGAGTGTGATATGGGGAAAATCTGAAAGAGCAGCCATATATAAATTGCTTAAGTTAAAGTTATTGAAATGTTTGTTAAAACATCAAGACCAACATTAAAGTTTGAAAAGAGAATTCATCTTACTCAGTTATCAAGTCCAAATGAAATAATTTATAGTTTTTCTTCCAACTTTGAAATAATCAGTGACTACAGTTAAAGAATTTTTAATCTCTTTAAAGATCTCATTACATACATTTTAAGTGCACCATAACAAGCACAGTGATTAAAATAGGCCTTCTGAAACATTTGCTTTCAATTGGTTATCTTTAAGTACACCAACATTTTTTTCATTCAGTGACAGAGTGAACAAAAAAAAAAGCCAGTCTATTTTTCACTTATCCTTCTAATGCAAATATTACTGTAAAAAGGAATAGAAGAGGAATCATTGTAATTAGAACAAATATAAGTGGAAAGAATCTACTAAAGATTAAAAATTGATCTGAGCACTATCAATTTATCATGAAGGAGCCACATAAGTATATTGTGAATCAGTCACATCCATAAACCAAGCAAACAGAAACTGTAAGAAGAGCTGAGAGGCTGGCTTAGAATTTGCTTTATTTTTTATGGATTTACTAATAATGTATTATAGTCAATTTACAAAACAATTTTATTAATAACATAATGCATTACAGGCAATCTATAAAGAAGTTTTTGAAAAAGAATTAAATCAACCTTGTACAAATAACAGTGTCAAGGGTCATAGATACGCAGTCTATTCTTTTTGGAGTGTCTAAATAAATAAGCAAATAATTGTAAAACTTAAAAAATGAAAATAAACAGCCCAACAAAACGAATAATGACACATAAAAGTTTAGCACTCCATGATTACTACCAACAGTCTGGAGTGGGTTTTCCATTTCATATATCATCATCTAGAGATTAACTCAATAGAGAAGGAATTATTTCTATTATTGCATGAGAACACTCTGCAAAGCAGAAACAACATAGAAATCACCATTTCAGAAGTTATAAAAATGAATTAGATTACAAGTTTGACTAGTAATATTATAACACAAGTGAAAATACCACAACGACTGATGGAAAAACTAAAGTTCAGACTGTTGTCTTGATAAAACATGATGTTAATCTAAAACAAATAGATTATTGAGAATCTATGCAACTTCAAGGTAGCAAGATGATCACTGTGTCAAATTATTTTCTTTTTGCAGAAGATCAAAGTATTTTAATACTATAAAGTAATCTTGGGGTTTCTAATCATATATAGTATCTCTACATAAAGAATATTTTTTGGTATCCACAAAATATCTTGTAGACTTAATTTATTACTTTAAAAGTAATGCTTGCATATGTAAAATATGTTGAGAATGTCCTGAGTCCAAATGATAATAGTTGAGAGCAGTAGAAATGACCAAGAGAAATTCAACTTTTTCATTATGCAGTTCTCAATTGCTTGAATTTTACCTCTGAAATAATAAATACAGTAATTCCTCAGTTTGTGAATGTTTCTTTTTGCAAACTGTTAGTTTTGTTCATGAACTCTACACTGGGTGACCAATATGACCACAGTCATCTTTCTGCTCTGCTGTGAGGTCATGGCTTTCTCAAATTGAGGTAACAGTTACAGACACATCGGCGCAACTTTCTGTGAAGCTTTTTTTGTGCTTTTTTAAAACACATACAGTACTGTAGAGTATTAATCAATCCAGCATGGCTCCAAAGAAAATGCAGAGCAAGAATAGTGTTAAAAAGAAAGTGCAGAGTGACAATGAAGTTGACAATAATGTGCACAGCAATAATGAAGATAACAAGGAAGCAGAGCAAGAATGCTAAGAACATTTTTAAGAAAATAACCATTGCATTGAAGCAGGAAATTAGAGAAAAGCATGAGCATGGTATTCATGTGACTGACCTGGCCTCAGAATACAAGATGGCTGAGTGGACAATCTCGATTAATTTGAAGAATAAAGATGCCATCAAAGGAGCTGATGTGGCGAAAAGAGGAACAATGTTAATCAAGCAGAGGACACACATGCTAGAAGATGTGGAAAAACTGTTAGTGTGGTTGAATGAGAAACAGCTGGAGGTGACATAATTAGTGAAGCTATGATCTGTGAAAAATCCAGGAGGTTGCACAGTGATTAACTGCAAGGAAACCCCTCTGCAAGTGCAGCAAGTGATGAATCTGAGGCCAGTAGAGGGTGATAGGACCAATCCCACAAGACAAATGGCATCCACAGTGTGAGAAGTCATGGTGAGGCTTCTAGATCTGAAGAGGCCTCTGCAGAAACCTACAAGAAAGCATTCACAGAATTCATGAAGACAGAAGGATACGTTGCCCAACAAGTGTTCAATCAGGATGAAACAGGACTCTTCGGGAAGAAGATCCTGAACAGAGCCTGTATTGCGTAGGGGGAAAAGGCACAACTGGGGCACAAGCCAAAGAGGGGAAGATGGCAGATAGACGCACTGATCTAAAGATTAAGCTACTACTAGTGTACCATTTCCAGGCCCCTCGTGCATTTGAGAAAAGGATCATGAACAAGACCAGGCTGTCTGTCACACGAAGGGCCAATGTGAAAATTTGGGTCAGAAGGTAAGTGTTCACAGAACACCTGCACAAGGTGTTCACACCTGCCATTAGAAATACTTTTCTTACAACCCACTGCCTGAAAGGTGCCTTCTTTTGGTGGATAGTGCCCCATATACCCTCTAGCCTAGGTGGATGATAGGACTCTGAGGATGACTTCACAAAGGTCAAGCTCCTTTCCCCAGCATGACACCTCTGCTGCAGCCCATGGGCCAGCAAGTGACCTGTAGTTTCAGGAAGCTGTGCAAAAAGGCGCTGTTCACCAGGTGTTTTAATGCCACTGAAGAGACATCCCTGACTCTGAAAAGGTTCTGGAAGAAACATTTCAACTTCCTCCATGCATCATCCTCACTGATAAAGTCTGGGAAGATGTCACATACTGGACCTTAAACTCAGGATGAAGGAATCTGTGGGCAGAATGTGTCAGTAAATGTGACTTTGAAGGGTGTGATGCATGGGTAGTGGAGGAAACTATATTTATGGGCAAGAGTATGGTCTGCATGCTGAAGACCACAACGGGGAGCTGACTGCAGAAGACCTTGCTGAACTCCGGAGTGACCAGCTGAAGGTGTGTGCTGAAGAGCACTGCACTGGGGACAAGGAAGAAAGAGAAGAGGCTAGCAGTGATGTGACAAAACCCATTAAGGATAAATGGAATGTGCCAGGATCTCCTTGAGAAACACTGCTCCGATGTAGCTGTAACAGAGTGTTGAATGTGATAAACGACAATGTGGTCTCTCATTTCCAGAGGGTTACGCAGCACAGGAAAAAACACTCAACACTAGATGTTTTGTTTTAATCAAAAATGACTCTGCAGCTAAGAGACAAAGAAGAGGGGAAGCCTTTTAAGGAGATCTGCCCCATGTCTTTATGGTGGGGGGTTTTCCCTCCAAACAATGACCTCCTCCCCATCCAGGTTCCTGTCATCCATGCCCAAAGTCACCTCAAGCAAGGTTAGTTTTCTCTCTCTGCATACTGTTGTACACTCTACTTTGTTTCGTACTTTTGTGGTTAAAAGATACATATAGTTCAGAATGGATTCACCACATTTACATTGAACCTTATGGGAAAATTTGGTTTGGTTTGTGACCAACTCAGTTCGGGATCAGAATCATGGAATGAATTAATTTTGAACCGAGGTATCACTGTAGTAAATAAACCCAAGTGTCTATTGAGCATTTACTGTATGCCAACCTCTGAGTTTGTTCTTATAAAATTAAGGTGAATAGAAATTAACCTCCACATTCAACAAGCTCTAGAGATGATTAGAAATTACTGCAAAACATAATTACAAATAATCTTAGTATATGTGGTAATCATGAATAGTGTCACACAAAAGTCCAGGAGAACAAAAAAAATAGAGAAATTAACTCTGAAATGTCAGGCTTATTCTGACATTTCAGGCCCAAGTTTCCAGAAACGAATACTTTAGACATCTCATTGCTGTCTCTTTTCATTTGATTAAAATCTACTTGAGAGCAAGGAGCATATTTGGACCTTAGAGCTTTCATAGTTGTTGGCATTATTTTAAACCCCAAATATCCTAAAGTTACATGAGGCAATGAAAGTTTCTATAAGAAAAAACTGCAACCTCCAGAGAATTTAATTCTTATTAAAGGATACCTACTGGCAAAAGGGAAACATTATACCAGAAATTTCACTAAACTTCAGCCACGAGACAGTGTTCGATCCATATTTTTATTACTGAATCTCCCTAAGCTTTAGATACTTCATTTGTAAAACAGGATATGACCTACCCTAACTACCTTCTTATCATTGTGAAGCTTTCAAAAGTTCTAATATATATACCCATCCTATCAGTGTGCAATTCCATCTACATTAGTAACTTCTAATGGATGTAAGGGTTTGTAACTTTATGAAAGATCACAGACTATTGTAAAACAAATCGTTCTTTTAAATTTAATGATGCATTCCTTTTGAGTTGTTATATTTGGATCTAGGTAACTATATGGCTACTGTAAATATATAATTCCTCCTAAATACTGTTTAGTTAGGTATCTTACCTCACCACGTTAAATGGTCAGTTTCCTTTTGACAAAATTTTCTTACATTTCCCTATGATCCTTCATGTCATGTCAGTCAGTATTCAGTCTTATTTTTTTTTTAATCCTGTAGTCTTTTGGAAGAAAGAACACTAAAAGTTTCTTTTCCTCCCTTCCCTTCTGCTACCTTCCTTCTCCTTCTTCCATTTCCCTCCTCCACCTCTCCTGCCCCTTCCTTCCTTCCTTCCTTTCTTCCCTCCTTCCTTCCTTCCATCTTTCTTTCTTTTCCATTCTTGTTTTATTCACCTTTTTTGAAAAACCTAAAGAGGACTATTACTGCTTAGAGTACAAGAAAAATCAACTTTAGGTAATAAAATAAATTCACAGACTTTGAAATGCGATAGTATTTCATTTTTGGCACATATTACACTAATGTAAATCGAGGCGCTATAATTTAGTAAGCAGTAAGCTTTCCATCAGTATGACAGTCTTACTAGCCTCTGAAGAGGTAAAAACACAGAGGAGGTGGTTAGTGTTACAGAAAACATGATTCTGTTAGCGCCTTTTACTCCAGTCATAAAAAGCACTGCGAAATTATTTTCTGAAGAGATCATGGAGGTTATAAACAGTAATCTAAATTTTTATTACAGTTTCATTCTTTGGCTTATTTTAACCTTTATATTCTAAAAGATAATCACAAGAGGACAAAAAGCTCTACACTGAACCAAAATAATAATCATCTTCCTCATGTCCAAGCTGCAAATAAAAAAAAATGTCCACATCAAGTGATTTTAGACCTTTAGAAAATTCTGAGAATCCAGTTCTGAGAGTCCATCCTCAGAGACAGGAAGGGTAGCTGAAAATCCAAAATTTAAGATACTTCTTTTCAGGCAAAATATTGTCATCGTCTGGATTGAAATATCATTGTGAATGAGATGCACATGAAGATGTTTCAGTCATTTATAAGGTAAAGAAAAAAATATCGGTTCCTTCATGGGAAAGGTATTGGCAGGGGAGGTGTTAGAACCATGAGTCCTCTAGGTCACATGGCTAGAAACGAAAGAATAAAGAAGGAACAAAGACATCCTTGGGAGTCAGGAGGGAGGTAGCAAATTTTTATTCTTTTATTCTCATTATATTAAGACAAAATCTTTCAGTTATTAATGTTCTTTATAAAAAAACTATTTTGCAGTAGATAATAGGAGTAAAAATATTATATATAATATGCATATTATATATTTTATATTTTATTATTCCATGTTATGTACTTTATTATTATATTTTATATTATATTTTAAAATATATCTGTATCTATATATATCTTTGGTTTTTTTCCCTCCTCATGAGGGATGAGACTAAGACAAGTGCTCACAGATTATTTCTCAGGAGAAAAGTACAATTACTAACATATGCCAATGTGAACTATGAGGCTGGAAGGCTCAAGCGATGGAAGAACCAAGGGGAAAGATAAACCCAAGGGGGACCTTTAAGAAGGATTTGCCGGCTGTTACACAGCAAATATAATGCTACTTATGATGCAACCTCTGTTACCACTCCCACAAAAGTCAATTTTGTGTTATATATATTTTCCCCAAACTGATCACTAACCGGACTGTACAGCCTACAGATACAATGTCGTGGAATACCCAGAAAGAATATTATCAGTGCCTTTTTCAGAAAGGATTATTATAATCTCAAAAGAAAAATAATAGTGAGATACTTGATGATCTTCAGGCAGATGACATTTAGAGTGCAGCTAGACTGGAAAACATGAAAGGCAACTATAGTTGGTACAATTGGAAAGCAATTAAGTTATGCTTAACATCTGGCCAATTGCTGGAGAAACACGGGAATGTTTGGTTTTACTATATTGTCTGAAAAGTTGGCTTTAAGTAGGAAAAACATACTGTCTTTAGGAAAAATTTTCAAATAACAAATGAAAAATGGAAACGCACTATAATTTTCTTACTTGTGAAGCAACACATAAATTCATGACATATTAACTGAGTTTAATGTATTTTAAAAATAAAATTAGTTACTTTTCTCTTTTTCTTCATGTTTATCCAAAATGTATCTGTTTACACCAGCACTGAATCAAATTCCTTATTCCTTATTTTGAAATACTTACGTGTTGCAAAATTACATGAATTATATGATTAAGAACATGTAAGTCATATACGTAGAAAATTACTGCCATGAGAACTACTGAATGCTGAGAAGGTTTATGAGACATCTTTGCTTGGCAGGTGTCTGAATCACAAAAAATGTATTCCTTAATCTATAAAATTAATGTCTCCAAAATGGTCAGCATCTTTTCTGACTCTCTAATTTTCTTCTTATTTTATTGATCTGATAAACTAAGAAAACCTTTTCTTTTTATACTTCACTCCCACAATTTTCAAATATCAATGTCCAGTAGTATTTTTTGTTCTAGTCTTCTATCAGTTTTATATGGCTGTGGTAGGAAAGTACCACAAACTTGGCCTAAAACAAAAAATAACCTTACATTTCCATATTTTAAAGTTTGGACACAGGTTTCACTGCAGTAACATCAAGGGACCAGAAGAGCTGCAGTGGGTCCTCCAGGTTCTAATGGAGAAACAATGTCACTGGCTTTTCCAGCTTCTACTGACCAGCCATTCTCTTTGGCTCTTGGGCAATCTTCTCCACCTTCAAAGTCACAAATTTCACACTGCTTTGACTGTTGTAGTCACATTTTCCATGAAAACCTCAGCAAATGTTCTCTATTTCCAAAGACTTCTGTCATCAAACTTCGAATCCCAAGATAATCCAGGGTAATGTCCATGAATCGGGGCCCAAAATTCAGTCACAGACACAAGGCTTCTTTTGCCATCTAGGTAACACATTCCTAAATTTAAGGGATTAGGATACAGATAATTTTAGATAAGAGAAGGATTATTCTTCCTTTCACAAACTTTGAGATATATTCAACTATGGAGAAGATGATTTTCTATGCTTTAAAAAAAATTTAATATTCATTAAAGCTGATGTAGTAAACACAGACCTTTCAAAGAAGGCAATCATAGATATTTGGGGACAGTATACTGGGGGGTGGGTATGAAACACCTTTTCTCAAACAATGGATGAGAATTTATAGCTGATATTTCTTAGCTGTGGTAGGGTACACAAATAAGCTGAAAATGCAGTTTCCTCTTGTTATGGCTTGTGTCTAGATGCCCCTCTAAAGCCTCATGCAGTCATGGGGCGGGAGCTTTTCAGAGGCAGCTGGATCTGGAGTGCATGATGCTGGGATGAAGAGTGTGTGATTACAATCCCTCCACTGATTGGTTTGGCACAGTTATGGCTAAGGCTGAGGATGTGAGTGTTACACTCACCCTAGTGCAGGTCACCTGCAAAAAATGTAAGAGTCAAAAAGTGGGCAAATGTGCACTCACCTAGATGCTCGCCGTGGACTAGTTCTCTTCTGCAATACCTGTGTGCCATGCTACCCTGCCTTGGAGCCACTGACTATGGACTGAAATTTCTTAGACTGTGAGCCAAATAAACCCTTGCTCCTTTAACTTTGGTTTCATGTATTTTGTCTCAGCAGTGAGAAAACTAAGACATCTCTTAATAAATAAAAGATAGAGAAGAAAATTCTAAAGGCCATTAAAAAGAATATGCGTGACTTCTATTTATAAAATGTAGACACTCTCAAGAAGGACAAATACTACATAATACCACTTACATACTGGATATAAAATAATCATACTCTTAGAAGCACAGAGTATACTGCTAAGAGTAGAATGGTGAGTGAAGAGTTCCAGGGACTGTAGAGATGGGAAAACAGGAAGGTAGTATTCAGAGGATTCAAAATGTCAGTTACGGAGAATGGATTAAGTCCTAGAAACCTAATATCCAGTGTAGTTGTGATGTTGTTCTATATACTTTAAAAATTGCTAAGAGAATACAGCTTATGTTGCATTTTTATTACCTAAGTAAGTAATAATGATAAATTAAGCAGATAGAAGGAAAGGTTTGGAGATGATGCATGTGTTTATGAAACAGATTGATGGTCTGGTTTCACAGATATATATCTCTAAGCTGACTAAGTTTCATATATTAAATATATACATCAATCATATCTCAATAAATTAGGTTTTAAAAAGTTGAAAGAATACTGCAATCACAAGAAAATACAACTAACATGCCAAATCATGATTTATAACATCAGAGTACTGAAAATGCAAACTAAATGAGTCAAAAATATAAGGAGCCAAAGATAAAAGAGACACAGTGTTTTCATCCTTGTCAGGTAGCCGAAACATGAGAAAGTTGTCAGAAATGTGAAGTAATATTTGAAGTTTGAAGTTACCTGTTACATTGCATGTGATTAATAAATGACAATTTCCATTTTGACAGCCACAACTCATATCATATTTCTGAATAATGCATATCATGTATATATACATATCATGTATATATACACATATATATGTATACATATCATGTATATATACATATATATGTATACATATCATGTATATATACATATCATATATATACATATCATGTATATATACATACATAGATATGTATACATATCATGTATATATATATATATATATATATATATGGTTGCTGGTTATTTCCACTTGGTTTTCTGATAGATACTACAAATTCACCATGTTTACAATTTATTTGATCTGTCTAGACCTCTTGCTTTTTTTCTATTTCCTTTTTTAATAAATGGCACCACAGTATACTCAGTTGTTCAAATCAAAAGTTTAGATCCTTTCCCATAGTTTCTATGCCAATCACTCATCATCATGTATCTTAAAATCTGAAGCTGTTTTAGATATTTTTACATGTTCTTTCTCTTCATCAGATATCTTTTCCTTCTTACTGCCTCTTTTTCTCACAGGATACATCTAGTGTTAATAAACTTACTCAACTTTTGCATATCTAGGGTGTCTTAAATACTCCTTCACTCTGCATGAAAGATGTGTTGACTCTTGGTTGAGAGTTTATTCTTTTAGAAATTTGAATATATATTCATATTGCCTCCAAAGTTTCTTTTGAGAAATCCACTGGCAATCTTACTGATGATTCTTTTTGTGTGGCAAATAACTTTTCTCCTGCTGCTTTCAAGATTCTCTTTCTCTTTGGCACATTGAATACAATAAGTCTCGGTGTATGTATTTTTCATTTATTTGGGGTTCTTGCCAGCTTCTTGAATTTTAATGTTAATGGATTTATTCAAATTGCAAAGGTTTTCTACCATTATCTCTTCAAATTCTCTCTCCAGTCCTTTCTCTTTTCCTTTTGTGATTTCCACAGTGGGTACTAGGGTTACTCAGTGGTATGATATAGATCCCTTAGGCTCTGCTTAAGTAGTTCCATGGTTTTTTCTTCTGTTCCTCAAACAAGAGAATTTCCACTGTCACTGTTTTCTCCTTATTAAAATTTTCATTTTGTTTATACATAGTTGCTTAGTTATTTTCTTATTGTTGGGCCAAATTACCCAACACCCACAATCTAAAGGAGAAAAGGTTTCTTGCAGCTTTAGTTTGTAGAGGTTTCACTCCATAGTCAGTTGATTCCAAGGAAGAGTGGTTTGGCAGAGGGGCATGGAAGAGGAGAAACAGTCCATGGTCTGGCAGGCAAAAGGCAGTATGGCCAAGGGTGTAGGAAGGGTACTTCCAGGCCACTCCCACAGTGACTCAATTCTTCCCACCAGGTGTGAACTACCTGCATCATACACAGCTACAAACCCAGCATGGACTAATCATACACCCATGATCCAGTCACCTCCCATAACTCTGCCTATGAGCATATGAGGCTTTGGGGGGACATCTAGATATAAACTATAACAACAGTTTCCCTGACTTTCTCCACACTTTCCCTTAGTTCTTTGATTACCCTTACAATTATTTTAGTCTTTATCAAGTAGATCTCCTATCAAATATATTTTTCAGGGTATTTCTGTTAATTAAGGCTTCTTCACCTTTGAACAGACCATATTTTCCTGTTTCTTTAAATAGCGTGTGATTTTTTTCACCTGTTTATTTAGAACTAAATACTTGAATCTAATACTGTGGTAAACTTGGAAGTTATAATTTCCCTATTTCTTAAGATTTTTTTTTCCATATTCCTTCAGAGAGTTTTCTCCTTCTTTTCTAATTGCAGGCTATTTTCTATTGTAGGCTATCTGCATTCTTAGGATTAATATAAAGTGTAAAGTTAAGATTTTATTAGGTCTTTTCTAAGCCTGCAACTTTCTCTCAACACGCATCATCCCTTTTGAATTTTTACAACAGAGGCACTTGCTTGCAAAGTTCTAGTGTTTACTTCCCCAAAAGGAAACAGAGAGAAAAGAAGAGGAGAAAGCTACAGGACTTTTAAATACCTTGGAAGTCATTTTAACCAAATAGAGCGGCACTTGCAAAAGTGGATTGAGTTTCAATAATGGCCATCTTGGTCTGGTGTGTACCTTTGTGATGAGGAGCAGCAATCAGCGATTAGAGCACAGATTCACAACATTTGAAGGCAAACCTGATTTTGTCCATTGTGGCAGAGGCAAGCTCTGTGCAACTGGCTCCAGTAATATGCACAAAGCTGACTACCACGAAGCTGAGATGGGAGAACAACAGTTTCTACTGTGATAAGTGCTAAAGTTAATTTAAATTAACCTCCATGTACCATTTAAGCCTTCCCTTGGAACTTGTAAGCCTTTAATAGACTCCATAGTTCCAAAATTGTCATGTTAAATCCTGTTGCTACAGTCTCATCTGGGTAAAGAGTCAGATTTCTGTTGCTTCCTACCGTACTCTCTTCCTGTAATCATCTCTCCATGCTGTTTTGATTTCTGTAGATCTGTAAAATGTTTTGAGCCCAGAAGTGTGGGCCTATCTGCTCTGTCTTTCAGCTTTGTTTTGGCTCTTTTGTTCTTGGTGGTTCCTTATGAATTTTAGGATTTTATAGTTCAACCTCCAAAAAAAGTCACTGAATAATAATAACAGTTGCATTGAATTTGTAGTTACCATTAAGTAGCATGGCCATGTTCTTAATACTAACCCTTCCAATGCATAAACATGGAATAGTTTTCTGTCCTCTTAAATTTCAGTGATGTTTTATACTTTTCAAAATAAACAGTTTGCTTTTGGTTCTTAAGTTTATATTTCTCCATATTTTTGGTGCTATTGTAAATGCATATAATTGTAAATTTCATTTTTGGATATTTTTGTTGTTATTATATAATAAGACAAAGATTTGGGTTTTTTATATATTGAAACTTTACTGAATATATATGATTGTAATAGTGTGTAAGTAGCCTTCAGGGTTTTCTATGTTCCATTTCATTTCTTTCTTCCATAAAGGAACCTGTAAAGCTTTCATATAGCCAAATCCTCAAGAACACATAAGTAAGAGGAGCTAGCCATTTACAACTGCTTGAAGCCATCCCTGCAATGGTGACTAAATATAACATTCATTTGATCATTTAATTATAATGTCAAAAGTTTATTTCCTCTTCTTAGAAATATATTTTAGTGTCTGTGTATGAATACACATGGACACACACAGAACCCAGGACACTGAATTTTAAATAACCTGATTGATGTGAAACACTTGAGGGCTTCCCCTCCCCAGAGATCTTCTAATCATTGAAATCTTTGGAAAAGTTCATAGCTTATGATTCACATTTTGCGATAAACTAACAATAATTAAAGAGCCACAAACCAAATCTGTAGTGTCTTAATGGCCTTGCTCAATGACTCTAGAGATTTATCTAGGCATACATCAGACTTTCTAACTCCATAGTGATGCTGTAATTACTTATGTTTGAATAATTTAACTCTTTTCTGAAAGGCCTCTAGTCTGTGGTTTGTCATGTTTACTCTTACTGACATCTGATATTTCTATCAGAGGTCCTCAGTTCTATTACTAACTCAAGTCATGTAGATGTTTTAAAAAATCATTCGATATAATTTATCCAATTTAGATAATGGATAAAGATCAAGCCACATGGATGGTGAAAGTTCCTTTCTGATCTTTTACATTATTTTGCACATACGAAAGATATGGTCGTGAATTTAGTTTCTGGGGATTAGTTGAAGAGTTATGATAGACTCCTCTCTCTGTGCTGCACACCACATGAAGTGCTGTTTTCTGCCTTCACTACCACAGCTACCACCCCAGCTTTCAGCTTTAGCAGCCTGGAAGTGCCATTCACTTGTTTACTTTCTATCTGCCCATCAGAATGTATGCTCTACAAGAGAAAACCTTTCCCCTACGACACACTAAACTAAAGTAAGTGTGCTTTCACACCCCCACACATACACACACACACACCTGGTTCTGTGTATGGTATATTCTCTCATGTGGAATCCAATTTTGATTTGGTAGCACCTACCTGTTTCCTGGATATGTGAATAAACTATATATGTCAAAGGAGAGATGATGACACTATCAGGAGTTTGTTTTTTAAACAAAGAAAAACTTTTTTGCTATTTTATTATACAGACATGTATGGCTTTCACAATTTTATACAATATAATGACAAAAAAATTTATTCAAAAATATTTAACTTGAATAACCAGGAAAAAATGTTTAAATTTCAATGTAATATTTCACTGTCTTCCATGTTTTCTCAAATCTTTGAAGTATAGGATGATAATACTGAAATAAAGTATCTTTCCCTTTAAAAGGGTAATAAACTTGGTAACCATAAACAACAGTAATAGCATCAAAAAACCTCAACCTGCCAGCTGCTTTTAATATCATTCTAATAACATGTTATTATATTATCAGAAAGATCAAAATTGAATGTTATTGACACAAAGTAGTTATTATTTGATCGCTCTGCCTATTTGTATATTACTTCTTAGTACCGTTTAGACATATCCAATTCAATAATGAAAGCCTAGAATTACTTAGAAAACAGTAATTACAGGTTTGCAAAGAGTAGATTGCAACCTCCAGCACAAAGCTCAAGTGCCAACAGCATGATACCGCTATTCAACTGCCTCTTATAATAAGTTGCCTTCAAAAAGTCAGCAGGTGAAATTAACATCACATTTCTTAACATCTCCTAAACACGCTACAGTTTAATGCAACTGAGCACACTCCAGTTAGCGGGAATTCTTGCATTCATCAGGCGAATAAAAAGAAAACAGTCACTGGACTGTGAAACTTTAATTGTATTTCAACATCATATTTAAGATTTAATTTTGATTAACATAAAACCATTCTGGATCTCATATTTACTAAAGGGGGAACTTACTCAGACCTATAAAGGGTAAAGAGTTAGATTTCATGTGCTGAATACATTTAATGTGTTCATGCATTGTTATATCTTTATTTTATCTGCACATAATTCTTAGGTACTTGTTGTGGAAAGCAGACTAGAACATGATGAAGATAAAATGAACTTAAACATTTTATTATCATGTTAAACAAGTACAAAAAAACCACAAAGGTGAACACTGTCTTCTAAGTTTTATCCTGTTCAAGCTCCATTTCACTGCAGGTATGAACATTTCCAAGTGTGGGCAAAACTTTTTGCAGGCCTTTGGCCACACTGACAAGGCTGACAGGGGAGTGGGAATACTGGCCTTGAAGCATGAATGAAGTATAGGGGGCTCGTGGCCAAAAATGTCTGTGATTTATTTCATATTACCTTACTCAGTATTTAATATGCTATTCAAGTGTTTTCCAAATTGTAAAATTAATAACTATCACTCGTGAAGGCTAATAAAGATTCCTGGCTCCTATATGATGCTTAATAATTAGAAAAGGCCTCATAGTCTACATTTTAAGCCAGAAATCCCCAAAATTATAATAGACTACTGTTTGACAAACACTAGATTAGAATTAACTCTCAGAACATGACTGTGCTCACTGAGCTGCAGACTTCAGATTTACACCACGGTTTCCTGAGTGTGCAACTAGAATTAAGCCTTTGCTGTTTGATTGTACCTTCTTATAAAAGCAGAGCATTTTTCTGGTGTCCTATTTCCCAGACATACCTTACAGTTTCTTCTTCCTGAGGTCACATATGTCCTTAGCTTTCTAATCAAAGCCAAGTTATTTAAAACAGCTATAATTACAATGATGACACCAATGACTTGCCTGGGGAAAACCCCCTGCTGTATGACATCCTCTGTATCGCAGGTACTTCCTGTGGGACGAGTCCTAGAACTGAGTGATGTGCTCGACTCTGGACACTTGGTTTTCAGTTTTCTGGTCCTTCTATATTTCTAGCTCCTGGGATTTCCTTATGCTTGGAAGTTAATATTATAACAGACTAATGTCTTTTATCTGGATATATATCGCATACTTGATACTAATAATTGCATATGTTAAAATAAAATAATTATACATATACACATAATAAAATTGCCTCATAAAGGCTAAAGAAATGTCTTGAAAACCATAAATAGCATGGTGGAATCACACACAGGCACACACACACACTTGCACACACACTCACACACCCCAATGAAATCTCAAGGTTAAAATTCCCTAAGCATTTGTGAGAAAACAGTGAGCTAAAAGGCATAAACTGAGGTGAGTTATCACAGAATTAACTACTGAGTTTCAATATAAATAAACATGCATTAATATATTCAAGGGAAATAATCAATGAACATAAAATGATAGCTTGTAAACTTTGAATTGTTGACCATGTAAAGAAAACAAAGTCCATATGCATTATTTCTCCCTTAAAGTTATTCTATGGCTCACTAAATAAGATTTACAAATGGAATGCCTTTCTGATGTATATAGGTTTTAGAAATCCCAAACAAAACATCAGCCTATTGCAAAGTATTGTTAGTGTTTTAATGTTTTAATGCATTGGTTCCTGATGCCTTACTAAATACATGGCAGAGGGAAACAGGAAAATAGCAACTTAAAAACCAGAGCAATAGAAGAATTTCAGTGCAAAGTTAAACTTATGTGAAATTTTTGATTTGAAATATTTGGCATGAGAAAAGATAATAAAGTCATGAACAATCAGACAGGATAAATAACATCTTCATTCAAATCTCAGCGTGTTGTAA
The DNA here is from genome assembly GCA_004027295.1 of Dolichotis patagonum. NCBI lineage: Eukaryota > Metazoa > Chordata > Mammalia > Rodentia > Caviidae > Dolichotis > Dolichotis patagonum. Next base: position 107,603 of record PVJX010001277.1, read on the forward strand.
GAAAGATCAAAACTATTTCTGGTTCAGTAGAAATTATCAAGAGGAAGAAAGCGTATTATTTACTATCATTATTGTACTTATAACTACAGAAAAAAAAAAACATGAGGAAGGAGGAGTGGAAGAGAAAGGTCCAGGGAAGATTGAAGTTGGTAATACCACAACTGTACAAAGAGGAAAGCGAGAATATTATCTCTCCAGTTGATAGGAAATGAACAAATGTAGAAATACATTATTTATAGTTTAAAAAACACTCAGTAGAGGAGTAAAAATAGTAATATAACTATTTGGGATGGTTCTTTGAGAAGATTTATGAAAGAGAAGAGATCTACTCTAAGTACCTATCTAGTCTCATAGAAAATCAGAATCAGCAATCGTTGGAGTGTTCAAGTTTATATGTCCAAAGTAACCACTAAAACAACAAAACCCAGAAATCTTTAAAAGTGATTATTTTCAGCTCCAGTCATGGGGAACACGAGTAGTAGGGTTAACAAACTGCTACTTTTAATTATAGGACCAGCTCTGCTTTACTGGTTTATTTTACTATTGTGATTCTAACTTGTTTTGATTTGTTTCTAATATGGCCTTGGAGTCTGTCTCTACAGAGTAGCCATAAGCTCTAGCTCTGCTTCACCTAGATAGAGCTCAAGAAGTTAGGGCTGTACATATTTATCATGCGTCTCAAGAGTACTTGAGACACACTTGTGCTTCTTGTCTGATGTGTACCCAGTTTATTTGTGCAGACGGCCGCTCTCTCAGAGAACCCTACCTGGGAAGATAGCTAGGTTCAGGTATATGAGTGTCAGGTCAGACACAACTAGGAACTAAAACGAAAATGAATGAAACTGAAAACATGCATTATTCATAGGTCTCAGAGTAGTTGGTGAACGTAGTTAATATTTCAGGGATACAATGGAGTATTCTACCTGGCTCAGCACAAATACGCCAAACATAAAATAAGGGCTAGCTTTGGAATGCAATTCAAGAGTTCTAGGACTGGGTTGATGCCTGGAAAATAACATTAAAGTATCCTAACATAGATTTCACCTGTAATAAATTATGGATTCTGCTACATAATAAAATATATTTATTAAGTATCTACATAGACACCTATCTCTCAAGATGTAGAAAAAAAATGGCCATGAGAAAATCTGGACTAGTAAAATTAGCTTGTAGCTCAAGGGAAAAAAGCCCTAAAAAATGACGGAGAAAAATACAATAAAATTAAGTTTATAAAGGATTATCTGTTTAATGTTTAATGTTTAATAAACGAAAATATTTTAGCTAAAAAGTAGCTAAACATCAAAGATCATTAGTTTAAGCAATTTGTTTAAAAGTAATTCTATTTAAATTCACAAATATTATCATCTGCCACGTAATCATGTTCCTGCTAATTTAAGAAGAATCATGTGGAGGCTGGAATTTCTTCTCAAGGGTGGCCTTGACCTTGGTGCTGCCATGACCTTCAGATCTGCCCCTGCACATCACTCTCCCCAAATCCTGGTGCTTCCTCCACACCTAGTACAGATCCATATGTCAGGGACAGGAAAGCTTATTCATGCAACTGAAAATGAGATCATCAAATCCATTCATGCTGTCAAGGCATAGTAACTGGGAGAAGAGACACAAGGATAAAGCAACCACCAATATAAGGGAAAGAAAAGAAACAGTGGAAAATAAAGGACCGCAAGAAAGTTCTTCTGAATGATTTCTTAATGGATGCAAAGTAAATACAATGAAAATATTTTTTAAGCACAGAAAACATGCTGTTTTTACTAGACCTAAGTAAGGAATTTTGTCTTTTAAAAAAGCTGTTCATTTAGGTGTCAATAATTTTATCATATGTGCTTTTTATCTGAATACGGATTATAGATAATTGTGCATAACTGGTTTATACGTTCATTTTTCCTTCTTTATGATTAATAAATCAACTCTAGATAAGAATTAAAAATAACTTTCACTTGCACATCTATTTTTATATATTCTGTTTGTATGTGATAAAACCAATAAAATAGCCACTAACCATTCTAATTATTGCTGCATATATTTTTCAATTTTAACAAAGAAAAAGTAGGAGACAATGAAAGAAAAATAAACTCATAACAATGCAATTTTATGTAGTTCTGTTTTAAAAGACATTTTTATGTTCCCAAGTAAATTAAAATCCACTTGTGTTTTATCTGAAAGAGTATAAACAGATGTTCTCTCAAGTTCTATTTATTAAGCAGAGGAGTAAGAGCACTACTGAAACATGCCCAAGAAAATATTTTTGCATTTAGTGACATATTCTTTTTTAAAGTATTTCATCAAATATTTTTGAGAAAAAAACTCCATACCCTAAGTTTTTAATAACATCATATAGAAAGACCATGCTGTTAATTTATCATAGATACTGGAGGAATTTTTTCAAAAAATAATTGGTAAAATTTTAAAATAGTCCAAATAAATTAGAGAAATATTTTTATAAAATCAAAAGTATTGCAAACAATAATCTGGCAACTTCACTAAGTTAGTTAATATATAGAAATGTGTTCTACTGAGACAGAGAAGTTCTGAACTCAGCTATTTCAGGTGCATTGTACTTCTGAATAACAAAGGACATTTTATTATGTAAGAATTTAGAACATCAGATAAACTGATGCAAATGCGAGATACCTATATAGGATTCCATATAGCAATTTATAGAGACATCTTTTCAGATAATATAATTTTCAATATTGCAGAACCCCTCAATTTAGATGGGGTTACACCTATGACATTGCCATGAAAGAATTAACATTTGAAGACTTCAATATCTTAAGGGATAAAGTATGAAAAATATGTACTTTGTTTCAAGTAACACTGCTATGTGTAGGAGGGGATGCATATTAGGGCTCAGAATTTCAGATTTTTTTCTGGGTCTGTTGTTCAAAGGTCAAAGCAGCATATATTATAAAAAAACTAAATCAATTAAATGTTTACTATTCATTTCAAACATGAAAGATCTTTAAAACTCTGACCTGAACATTAGAGCATAAATCAATTTTATGAGAATTCAAGACATAAGGATCTCAAGTCTTCTGCCTTTACATAATTTATATAGTAGAGGGAAAAATCCATGCTACAATTTATTTCAAATATTAGGTAATTCATTTGTTAAATTTTGCTCAGTTTACCCTCTTAGACAATTTTATTAGCCCATTATAATCTTCTACTGCAAAAAATTTTCCCTCCAAATCAAACAGATCTCATTTTTTAATGTTTGCTGTTATCAGATATTTTTATACATAAACTATTAGAGACACTCATACACTAAAGAAAAAATTATTAGAGAAGTGAAATATACAACTAAAATTCAAACCTGATTGTAAATATAATAATTATGAAAATTAAGATGATAATATTTAACATCTAAAATATGTATATGCCCATAAATTAAATTTAAAATTAGAAGGATGTTTAGTAGTATGTAGAAGTTGTCACAGTTTTAGAATGATGAACAATACAGAAATAAACAAAATTAAATTGTTATAGGTACAATTTCCAAATAGGTGAAGTATTTGTATTTAATTATATAACTGGTAAATTCTTTGAAAACAGAATTAAACTCATGAAAAACTGATAAATTTAAAAATAGAGGTTAAAAAGAAAAACAATAATTCTAGAAAAATTTGTTTGACCTTTCTGTGGGGAAAGATCTATTTATGTCATACAACACGTGAACTTCAAAAATGATTATAAAAACTTGGAAAATGGAAAAAATGTAAGCATCCACTTAAGGTTGAAAACCTATGAACTTCAGAATTTTATTACAATTTTTCTGTGAATCACTAAAAATTATTAACAAGGTGGTGAAAACTGTGTGTACTTGCTGTGTGCAAAATGAGATACTCAAATCACATAGCCAGCATTCTTTCTCTTCTCTCCCAGTATTATCCTCTGACTTTAAACTGCTAATAACTTCTTTGGATTCTTTTTATTTTTAAATAATCTCTAATATCCCCATTGGAAAATAATCACTGGGAAAGGATTATTTGTAAAGAATAGTAAAATACAAATAGTACAGCTGTTAGATGGAATCTCTAGCTGAAAACTACTAAGCATACTGATAACGTATTTTTCTGGTTTTCATGTATAAACATTGCAACAAAGACTTTAACAAAAAAGGAAAAGTAGGAGTAGAACTACAAAGTAGTTGAGAGTGCACTGAATCTTATTTTGGATGTGATGTGTCCCTCAAAAGTTTCTGTGTTTCAAGTTTGGTCCCAGTGTGGTGATAAATAGAGATGCTGGAACTTCTAATTGTTTTTATGAGATCCTGGATAGTTTTAGTGAAAAGACTGCCTTAAAAGAGCAAGAACAGCCCCATCCACTCTCCCTGGCTTCCTGTCTGGTCATGTGAGCTTCTCATGTGTGTTCTTGCCTTAATACCACCTGCTAGCATATCATAGGACCAAAGGTGCCCACACCAGGGCCAAACCAAGGAAATTGGCCATCTTGAATTTTCAGCCTCAAAACCTATAAGCTAAATACATTTAGTTTACTTATAAAGTGACCAGCATCCAGTACTATAATAATAGAAAATATACTAACATTTATTAGATATTTTTTCAATACAGGGAACTCAAACTCCGGTATCACAGACAATCTAAGCAGGGTTCTGAGGCTGGCAGAAATAAGAGCAGAATTAGAGAAGGCAAATTGAAGAGGGAGGTTAGAATACATGAATAACACAGTGAAGTTTAAAACATGTTTAATCGGAGGTTAAAAGCACATAGAAGAAACCTAGGATGCATACAATATTTGAAAATGCCCTGGCTGATAACAGATAATCCTTAGTTTCAAAAATTTAATGAGTCTCCTCAAAATGTTAAGGAAAAATAAATCCACACCAACAACATTTTTGTAAAAATGAGATGAAGTTATGAAAAGAAATGTCACATAGCTTCAGGGCACAGAGATGGACTGCCACACACGAGGACAGTTGGGCTAAAGCTGACACTTCTACAGCAACAATGAAGCAGTGCTAGAGAACTGACCTCATAGATGTCTAAAAACACTGAATCCTGAATAGTACACGACAGCTTTGGACCATACAGCTGAAGATATGTCTCAGAACAAAGTCAGGAAGCATAACAATAAATCTTTACAAAGGGACATGCTAACAGATGAGCTTTCACTAGAAAGAAGTTGACCTCAGAACAGAGCATTAAGAGATGGTGGAAAAAATACATAATCCCAGCACTCTGGGAGCTCAGGCTGGAGGATCATAAATTCAAGGCCACCTTTGACAACTCTGATGAGCAAGGACCTGTGTAATTTTAAAAAATTAAAGGTGGCCTGGGAATGAAAATCAGTGCTAGACCCTAGATTCAATCCCAAGTACCAAGAAACGAATGAATAAAAAAGAATGAATAAAACTAACCAAGTAGAGAGATGTAAAAACAAATACATTCTTTCACTCAATAAACATATAATTGGTGCTAAGGATATATGGGAAGCACTGTTCTAGGTGTTCAGAGAAGATCCATGAACACGAGTGTCAAAAATCCCTGCATTCAGAATTTATACTTTAGCTGAAAGAAGAGATATGACAAGCAATATCTTTTTGAAAGTCAATTATGAAGCATATTAGAAATTAGCCAGTATTGTAGAAATAAGAAATAAAGCAAACCAAGGGTAAGATTATCAATGAAGTGGTATTCAAAATTTTATGTAAGCTGCCATGTCAGTCAGGAGAGGTACAAATGGAATTAGAGTATTCTAAAGTTCTCTGTGTTTTTTAAAGGGAGGATAAAGCAATTACCAGATGTTAAGCACATAAAACAGCATCTCTATAGTAATCCCCCCAAATTGGTGAACAATGTACAAGTTGCCAACTTCTTAGAAAAAATCATTCAAAATATTTTTTCTAATAAAAAGCTAAAAAGGGAGACCAAAGGGAATACTGAACTCTCAGTACAGCAAGTACAAAACCCAGTGACAGATTTACACCCAAATATATTTGTATTATGTGGACTATAAATTAATTTAGTGCTCTAATTAAAAACAAATAATGAAGACTAGATTTAAAAACTAAAACTATAATCCACTTACAAAAGACAATCCTGAAACATAATTATACAGCCAGGTTTTAAAGGAACGGAAAAAGACACACCATGCAAATACAAAGCTAAAGAAAGCTAGCATAACTATGCCAATATCAGACTTGTGGGAGTTTATAGGGGAAAAATGTGTTTAAAAAGAATAATTCAAAATGCTGAAAGTTGAATTGTCAAGATACATACAATTACATATATGAATGTGATTAATAACATAATCTCTAGTTACATAAAACAGAATTTAAAATTTACCTATCAAACTTGTTAACACATATATAAAATTATTACATTAAAATTGGGGGATTTTTCAATTAAAAAGACCTTGAATGCATTCTATTTTATTCTTTGAAGTTTTAAAATCTGAAATCGGTATTATAATCTCTGCTCTTTTATTTGCATTTGATTAATATTATTAAATATTTTATAAGTATTAAATCTTTAAAATAATGATTATAGATATGCATTAAATGCAAGTTGACTATTATTTTATTCTCGATGTTGTTCAGATGTTTAATATGTTGATACTTTACCTTTATCTTAAAGATTAATAAGATTTTCCTTTATTACACATTTATTATATTTTAATTTCTGTTGCTTACCATATTAAAGTTAATAATAGGGATTAAGTCATTATTTGAATCAATATTTAATTTAGTGATCAATACCTACTGTTTTACCTCTAAAATTGTTCAGACTTTTTAAATTCAATTTGTGAATGGCATACTTTCATATACACCTAGAAGTTTGAATGGTTGGTTTGAACGGTTGTTTTGAACGTGTTTCTCATAGCTTCCACAACCCCTGATGGAATTAAGAATAACAATCTCTGATGATGAAATAATTTCCAAGTGACTGACCTTATTTGGCTCACAGCCCGCCTTATCTTCAGCTCCAACTTTAACCCCACACTGTGAATGTCCAGCCAGCAGTTCCCTTTTTCTGTGTCCTGACTTTTCCATGCCTTTCTCAGTAAGGAAGTTGACAAATTACCCTTGTAATTTTCACTAGGAACAGTCACATCCTGTATGCCTAGTAAAACTCTGTGCCTATGACTCCCTGCTGAGATGGAGACTTTCCTGGTGCTCATATTCATTTTCTTGTGCACATTTCAGTCACTGTGATGAGAGAAAGGCAAACGCTGAAGGCCTCTATTTACACTGCAATCTTTTCCAGAAGACCTAAAATTGACTGCTTGTAAGGAAGCCGGTTGCTATTCACTGGCAAAGCCTTGACTTGCCTACTTTCTTTTTGTGGGGGTGAGGGGCAGAGATTCTGTTCTTTTTAGATTTGCTTCTCTGACAACCTTCAAAGTTCATAAGATATTAATCTTCATTCACAGCTTCTTTGTAACAGAAACATTGCTCAGCTACTAGAGTGTCTGGCTTAGATTTTATATTCAGGCAAACTACTCCTTCAACCTCAAATATGTATTTCATTCATTATTTTACCACTCCTACAACCAACTAGGAGAAACTGTTAGAAATAAATTGTAATTATAAATTATCTTCCAGTAATAATGTTAATTCAACAAGATATTCAATTTAATGTTCATTTTAAAGTAAATACGATGTTAGTTTTTCACTTTAAGGAAAGTGTTTTTATGAAATAATAGTTACCAATGAGGATAAAATAAATGCTAGTTTTCTAAAAGAGTTCATAGTAACTTGTCCTATAAAGTAAGTTCTGCCAAATGCAATTGAAATTCTAATACTCTAATATAATTTCCAGTACATTTAATGTTTTCAAGACAATGCAAATATATTGACAGTCTGGCATATTATTCTACATGAATTATTAAGGAGTTTGTTTATGAAGAATATCTGATAAAATTTTGGTTATCTATAGTCAAACTAAAAAGCAGCACTTAGAGTAGAAATAATTTAAAAAATAAAATAGATGTGCATTTAATTTATACAACCCCACATTTACACTCGAAATGAAATATTACTATGTAAAAGACATTTTAATTCTGAATTAATTGTATAAAAGCAATAAAACCTATGCTACAAAATAAGCACTCATGCAATCAACTCATCAGAGAATAAGTAAAAGCAAACTGCCTTTTCTTACTGAAGCCACGAGTAAAATCATTTAAAAACAGAACCCTTTACTAATAACTTTAAATAAATTGTTACTAAGACTACTTAGATGAGTGAATATTAGATGGGCAAACTGTCCAGGTAAAACAAGAAGTGACTTTCTCTCTATGAACAGGATCAAATTGTTTATCCTGCAGTAACAATCCCCAAATCACAGCTGTTTAAATGAAAGCTTTTTTTCCTGCTTGTCCTACAACATGGCTCCTTGCGGGGGCAGAAGGGAAACAGCTCCAGAGAATCTCCCACCGGCTTTGAAATCTTATCAAAAGATTACTTCTGTTCAAACTCACTGGCAAGATCCAGCTTTGAAACCCTACATCATGGAGAAGGGAACAAAAAGTAAAAAGTACAAAACTACCCTGTGTTCAACATGATTGGTTTTGTTCTGTTTTGTTTGATTGTATTGTATGCAAAAGTATGGAGAGCTATTTTAAAGAAAATGGGAGACATTATGGTAGCCATTGTTGATTCCCTGTTGTCTTGTTTTGAAGCCCTGTATCATTTGCACTGTTGTCTTGATTTGCTTTATTGTTTTGTTTTGTTTTATTCTTTTTAAAATAAAAAAAAATAAAAAATAAAATGACAGGTTGGAAATAACTGGTGAGCAGCATTGTAACTACCATATTTCTTTTGTGTTGTTTTTGTTGTTCTTTTTTATTATTATTGATCCGTGTCTGTGGTACAGAATGATGACATTCTTTGTGGAGCGTTACTCACGTATATAACACACCTTAGGGTTTGTTTTCAACCCCTTTCCCATCTCTCCCTTCCTCTCCCTCCATCTCCTAGTCTCCTTCCCTTGTGCAAAAGATGTATCTCTCTATTTCTGATTATATGTATTTTATTTTGCTCTTTATTTATATTTTGGATTTTTCATGTAGAGTACATTTTTATAAGGTACAAATAATAACTAAATGACAGGCCATATATAAATAGTAAGGTTCTGATGTATTTCCCATGCATTCTAATTACTAAAACTTTATAGTCATAAATCTCAACATTATATTTTTAATACAAGAAGACTAATTTAACCAATGTTATGAAATTCCCCCTTAATTTTATATCTTTAAATACTTTACATTTTAAGAAATGTGGGAAAATGTTTACGTTTCTTAGTCGTTAACTTTACAAGTTCTATTTATCCACTGGACAACTTTTATCAGCAATCTCACATGTTATATTTAACTATAATGGCTGTACACAAGTATAATAATGAGCCTCTGCAGAGTAATCAATTTGCAGGCAATGCACTCATAAGCAGTGAGATGCCGATGATCTTTTACTATAAGGCAAAAGTCAGGATGTTATTTGAATACTAAAGTTGATCCAAGGTATTTGGAAAGAGACTTACTTAAAACTATAGTGGGGCAGAAGCACTCATAAAACTCAAAAAAATGAAAGATTATCATGGCTAAAAGAGAGAGACAAAACCATTCTTTAAAAATGGTAAGTAGAAACTATAGAGAGAGAAGAGATAAAATCAAACCTAAATGCCATGCTGACACAAACTGAAAATAACTTTTCAACATATGTTTATTAATGCTAAGAAAAAAGTATACACATGGGAAATGCAAAGGTTGGTATGAGTTAAACGTGTCTGTGCAATGGCACAATGGAATGTTCTTAAGTCATAAAACAATTCTGAAGACGCTACAGAATATATAATTATACTACATAAAACATGTATGCATGAAGAACACGTTAGAAGGGTAAGTATGAATAGTATTAATACATGAATTTTTACATTCATATTATCTGAGTGTTAAATGCTTATGTTGTAAAATTGAAGTCAGAATTCACAGAATTGCCATGGAATAAAAATAAATCTATAAAGATACCATCCTGATAACATACTGAATTAGTCTGAAATTGACAAAATGTTAGGTATTTTAATAGGACTTCTGACACTGAACTGTAAAACATCAATAGCAATTTTAAAGGTATGTCTACCTCAGTTACATTAATTTCTATATCTTAGAGAAATTCAATTTTCAGTTATTAAAATACCCATCTTAAAAACTGATGGATTAGTATTTGCTGCTTCAAGAAACATACTTTCTATAATTCTTATCTTATTAAAAACTTAACCAATAGCAATGAGGAATTCAAGAATTGGTGCCATAGTCATTATCTTCCTGATAAGATTCAAAAGCATTTTTGAAAAGCATCTATTTATATCATTGTTTGAAAGAATCCTTAATTTATTAAACTATAAGAATTAAGGTGATTTTGATTAAGTTGGGTTCAAAGTCTACCTTAGAAATGTTGAGAACATTATTTAATCTCTGAACATGTCAGTTTTTTTATCTGCATAAGGATTACATTAAATTTACTTTATGTATCCCCATAATAATATTCAAAACATTGTAGCTATAGTAATATGCTATTTTAAGCACTATATATCTTGCATATCACAATCAGACCTCTATATCCAGCTGAAGCTTCAGTCAGAAGTAAATTAAAAATATTTAGGAAAAAAAATATATCCGTACTGAATATGCACAGGTTAAATTTTCTTGTCATGATTCCCTAAATAATGCATTGCCCCTACTATTTTTTCACTGTGTTGCATATTGCAAATCACACAGAGATGACCTAAGCGCATAGGAGGTTGCATGTAGGTTATATGCAAATATTACACCATTAAGTAGACTTAAGCAGCCATAGATGTTTGGTATCTGAGGAGATTTCTAGGACCAATCTCCTGTGAGTAATGAGGAACAACTATAGTAGTTTAGTAATAGCCACAATGCTATAAAATAGATAACATGAGAGAGATTCATGTTAATGAAATTTACCCCCTATTTTCCTCAACACAGGGATGGACTACATTTCCCAGCCTCCTTTACAGCTATCGAAAGTTATAATACTTATGTAAATTCTGACCAGTGATCATGTCCATACTGGGGCCTAAAGGCTTTCAATGTATAATTCTCCATTATCTTGTCTGACTCATGACTGGATATGAACTCCTAGGGTAATGTGTAATTCTCCATTATCTTGTCTCCATTATCTTACACAGTGAATTACACAATCAATGTGTAATTCTCCATTATCTTCTCTGACTCATGACTGGATATGAACTCATGACTGGATATGAACTCCTCGGCTAAGCATTCTTATCATGAATGCTTTTGAATCTTATCGTGTCTGAGCTTAAAGTTGTGGTGCACAGAGAGAAGAAGCCAGCAGTTGAAGTAGTATCAACTTGCCACTTGGTATCCCCTTTTTGAAATGTCTTGTGAGACATATACATGTATAGTATCTGAAACATCACACATTGTGGCTTTTGTTATAATAGTTAGCATTACTTTGGGCAAATTGGGTGCTATTATTTTTATTTTGAATTGAGCAAACTGAGAAATATTATGGTTAAGAATTCATTACCATGCTTCTGGGAAACAGTTGTATACAAATCCAAGTAGTATGATGCTAGAACTTGTACACACAGATTTTGTTATGTGATTGATAGATAACTATTATCATCAAATGGGACATGTTTTCTCACCCAGAGTATATCAGGTCCAACATATAAAAAATGGTTTATAGGGAAAGTGTGAAAGTTGGAGATGTCACAATGGCCTTGAATAAATAGATATAGAATATATATTTAATAAAACTTCATGAAAGAAGACATGATTAGAGAAAAATACCTAAAAAGACACCTTAGCAGACAATAATAAAGAAGAGGACGAAGTGAAAATTCACAATTGTCATATCATATGTAACACGAATCAATCATTTTATTACTACAGAATTCATTAGGTATGTTACTTTACCAGAGATTAAAATAACTTGAACAAATCATTAGCACTTTGTCTGACTTATCATGAATGGTCCTGAAAAACTGCAGAAATGCACTTTTGCACCAAAAGGCCATGTTCAAATGTACAAAAAGTGAAACCATGGAAAATAAAGCATCAGTATCATACTGATATGCTTCCATATAACCCTTTTATTGCAATTTAAAGTTATAAAGGAAAGAGACCCTTAAAACCCCTCTCAATACTGAAAATTTGATCCCATAAAATTTAAACACATGAATTCCAGTTACTTTTAAATGAGCATGTTCATTGTTGTAATATATTGTGTAGTTTTCATAGCATTAAATTTATCTTATTTTTGAAGGAAGAAAAACATTTCATCCTTCTTTAGTTTATCTCTGTTGCACCTATTTGTTTTGTTAGACTCATTTAAAAGTAATATATCAATGCTATTATATGGTAGTATATGAATTTTTACTTTTAAATTGAAAATAACTAAAAGCTTGATTTAACACGTTGTAAACTGAGGGTGAATGGTAGTTTTATCTAGCATTGCTTTTCTGCCATGGTTGGGTCCTATTCAAGGACCCTATCTCTTGTTGATCCATGCAATCCTTCCCACCCATTGCTTAAACAAGAATTAAACATTTTAGATTATCTAGCTCAGGTTCAGGTGAGTAAGTGTGAAAGTCTGCAGTATAGGACTACACTGGAATTTGCCAGCATTTAGACAGGAAAGTGACAGAAATTATATCCGCAGAGAGCCACAGTAAGTCCCACTATGATATTTTTATCCCTAATAAACCTCTGGAATAGTAAGGTACTCTTTTTTCCCTCTATATACACTCTAGAAAAATAGATAAATAAAACTCCAAACAAATATAACCACAAGAAGGAATAAGGAACTTCTGGTTTTAACTCTGATATGTGAAGGACTTGCAAGTTCACCATTCCATCCTTACAATCAGAAAGAGCTGGGTAAACTAAAAATCATTAGCTTTTCTTAACTGAACTCACAGAGAAACCACTGCTCTTAACTATGGAGACACAGACTCATTCAGAAAACACAACAGAGCTCTCACCCGGAACAGCAGCCCTAGCATCACAAACTGACAGAACACTTAATATAATGTTGATGAATTCCTGGAGGCTTCCTTTTGACTAGCCTGAGATCCAGAAACTCCCAGCATCTATAGCCATTGGGAGGTTTTTGAATTTTCTTTGGCTATGCTTGCAGGATCTTCATCCTCTGTTTATGGCGAATATTCATAAAAAAGAATTTATGTGACATTGTCAGGGAAAAGAAGAAACAATAATTGTGAAATGCATTCTTGTCTATTACTGGGGGAAAATCATTTTTCTAGACCCTATCAAATTGGAGGAAAAAAACTGCTCCCATTCCAATATCTTCCAGCTTTTTTTTGGGAGGGGGTCTTAATAAAGAACATAGAGCACAGTGATGAGGAGTCAGGAGTTCTAGGTAATAGACTAGGAATATTATTTCTAGGCAAGGGAAGAGATGTTGGGGATAAAAGTTACAGCACTGGAGAACCACTTATAAAAGTTAAATCTCAGAACAGAAATTGATACAAATCCTGAGATTTAATCAAAAAATGTCTGAAGCATGCCTCATACCGAGTTGCAGTATACAAACAACAGTTTATAGCTGAGAAAGATATAAATGCAGAACCACTCTGAAGAGAAAGAAAATACTTTTTTCAATAAAAGACAAAATTATCCCATGTATAGATGTTTGAAGAAGCCTCCTGCATGCATAGTTATCAAACGCAGACCAAATTTTATGAAGATAAATATAAATTCTCACTTTAAAGATCACTTTAAAGATCTACTTAGCCTTATTTCCAATATGAAGATTTCAACAAAACCCCACAAAAATTTATAAGTTATGCTAAAAGGCAATGGAAAATAAAATATGAAGAGATAAATCAAAACCACATATGACACAAATGTCAGACATTAACTATGTTCAATCTATTACAGGCACTTGTGGAAAAACAGGAAACAATATGCAAGAACAGGTAGAAAATTTAAGCAGAGAAGTCAAAACACAAAACAACAATTTCTAAAAATAGATAGAATGTCTTTTAAAAACAATTTATATCAGAAAATACCCTTGTTGGGTTCATAAGTAGACTCAGCACAAGCACTGTAAGAATCAGAAAATGGGTTGGCAGAAATTTACCAGTGTCAAATGATCAGAGAAAAACAAAAGAAAAAAGAATAGAACCCTGAGAAAATATGGAATAATCAGTATGTGTATCACCTCCATATTGGGACACAGTGAGGGAAGAAAAGGAGAACACAGCAGATAAGTATTTGAAGTAAAACTAATGACAGACAGAAAACCTAATAAACACAAAGCTCAGAGAAAAAGTAGTATAAATATATCAGATTTAAAATTCAAGAAGGAGTAGATAATTTAAAATCTTAAAGGATTTAAGACCAGGGGAAATGCTTTCCTTATGGAGGAACATTAATAACAATTACAGTTGATTTCTTGTCAGAGACCATATAAGCAAGAAGAGAGAGGAGGGAAATTTGAAATGCACTGAAGAAAACCCTGCCATCCTGTAGCTATATACCAGCAAAACATTTTCCTTTGAAAGTAAAGGAAAAGTAGAGAATAGAAAGAAAAAATTAAAACAAAACTTTGTAAATTAGTCAGGGAAAGAGGGTTGAAGGAAAGGGAAGCTAATGTAAAAAAAAGAATCAGGATATATCATATACAGCTTAAAATTCCCTATGATGAATGTGATCACATGTATATTTTAAATTTACCAAAAAACTAATTTTTAAAGAGTAAAAGGAAATTCCAGAGGGCTGGCAGGTTGGCTGGAGGACAGTGAGTCCATGCTTTGCATCCCTCTATTCCATCCTGGAGGGTGGGCCAGCTGGAACATAGTCAGTTTGTGATCTGAGCCTCATCCATTGCATCCCAGAGGGTGGGCTGGCTGGAAGAGCATATGGCCAATGGGAACCCCAAGACCCAGGGCAACAACCTGGCACACAGACACACACACTCCTCTGGAGGGTGGTGTAATCAGTGAGGCCAGTAATGTGGAAGTGTCTGAAGTAGTAGCAAGGAGACAGCAGTTGGTCTCTGAAGAACTCCATCATCACAAGACTAGTCCCAGCCCCCACATTCAAAGGCCAAGATCAACTTCATATCCAGCACATCTCTGGATGCAACACAGACATTATCACAGAACTGTAAACACCAGAAGAAGAAATTGAACATAGATGTCCCCACAAGTCCACCAGCCACCATTAGGGACTGGGAGAACCAGCCAGCCAAGCTGCTGTGCACCTGCCACCATCAGGGGAGTCTCAGTGCAGCTGCATGTGTCTGGAGAAGCCAGCTCTGCACCTCACTGCCTCCCTGGGAACCTAGGATGGGAGAAACCCAGGTGCCTGACCCATTCCTCTACACTGAAGACAGGCAGCCAATATGAGAGGCACTTGGGACCCCAAAACTGGCTTGTCTGGAGGAATCCAGTCAAGATAGAGCAAAAGGCAATCTCAGACTTCCAGCCCACACAGAACATGTTTAGGAGACATACATAAAAATAAACTGGAAGTCACACACCTGAAATTTCTGGAAGGATAGAAACCAAAATAAAGAAACTACTTTATGAGGTTGTAAAAGTAATCAGATCAGAAATATCTCAGGTAAAAGAATAAATGGCAAATACAATGAATGAAATGCTGAACATATCTTAAAAAATACTGATAAAAAAGAGGAACATTAGAAAATGATGGAAACCTTGAACAAAACAGGAAAGTACCATAACGCATGAAACAGATTTGAAAAGATATCCAGGAAATTAAAAACAAGTCAAAGAGAACTTGGAGTGAGGTGCTTCAAGTCCTGAAAGAAAACAACTTTGAACCTAACATACTATCTTCCTGCCATAGGCCCCCCACTTTTCCAATGGCAGGAAGGTAGCATGGTAGAGATGAGCCAGTACATGTCAACCATAACCATTAATGTAGATGGCCTCAAGTCACTAATAAAAAGAAACATGGGCAGAGTGGATTGAGAGACATGATACATCAATATGCTATATACAAGAAAGACATTTGATTCAAAGGTGAATTCATGGACTGATGGTTGGAGGAGCCAATACAATGCTCCATGTGATGGAAACACAGAGAAAAGCAGAGATAGGCTGCCCATCAATTACAGAATGATATGGTATGTTAGGAAAGATATGGTATGTTGGTATAATGGAAAGCTACCCAGCTATAAAGAAGGATAACCTCAAGGCTCCAGGAACTAAATGGATCATGCTCATGAGTGAAATGGTTTGGACTCACATGGGTGAACATGACGTTGTCTCCCTATTATATTGTGAAGGGTGATATTTCCATAATTTCTCTCTTGGTGAGGTTCTTGTTTGTTTACAGGAATGCTATTGATTTTTGAGCATTGACTTTTTATCCAGCTACACTGCTGAATTTTTTTTATTACCTCTAGTAGTCTTTTAATGGAATTTTTTGGGTCTTCTAAATAGAGTATCATGTCATCTGCAAATAGTGATAATTTAACTTCTTCCTTTCCTATCTTTATTCCTTTTATTTCTTTCTCTTGTCTGATTGCCCTGGCTAGTGTTTCCAGAACTATATTGAATAGGAGTGGTGATAGTTGTCTCCCTATTATAAAAAACTGAATGAGTTAGTGGTATTCAAAATGTACAACAGATATTATGATGGTGAAAGGGGAGGAAATGTCTAAAAAGGGAAGGTGGTAGTCACTGTTAATTTCCTATTACTTTGTTTTGAAGTCCTGTGTTGTTTTCATTGTTTAGTTTCATTGTTTAGTTTTATTCTGTTTTTTGTTGTTGTTGTTGTTAGATTCTATCATGTCTGATGGTACAGGCAGTTATTTTGAAGATAACAACTTACATTATAGTAGCCATTGTTATTTCCTAGTCTCTCATTTTGAAACTCTGTATCACTTTCATTGTTCTGTTTTTATTGGTTTTATTTGGTTCTGTTTTGTTTGATTTTATTATATCTTATGGTCTGGGTAGCTATTTTGAGGATAGCATGAGGCATTATAGTAGCCATTGTTGATTTCCTATGATCTTGTTTTGAAGTCCAGTGTCAGTCTCGTTGTTTGCTTTGATTGGCTTTATTCTTTTTCATTTTGTTTGGTTTTATTCTCTTTTAAATAATTTTTTTAAAAAAAGAGTGAAGCAGAAATTAAAGTGGGATTGATGGAATGAAAAGAGCCACTGCCGTTCTACTCACTCAGCGTAATGGACAAAGAGGGCAGCAGCTGCCCTGATAGTGAACGTACATTATCAATAATTCTATGATTTTATTTTGAGTCCTACTTCACCTTTATCTACTCTGCTAATTATGTGTGTTGTAATGTTTATCATCAACCACCACTATTCCTTCCTTGGCTGGATCATTAGTGTTAAGGTGAGTGGAGTTCACTCCAGGTCTTTCATATCAGAAACAACATTTGCCTGATGGTAATCTGCTAAAACTGGATCCAACTGAGTGGGAAGGGTAACCCAAACTTTATTCTCTGAGTGACCTGATGTAATCATAGAGATCAGAATTTACTTGAATGAAAATAAAAATATTAGATCTCTAGAAATAAAAGTATGCGAACTCAGTTTATGTTTGTGTAATTTAACAAAGGGCCATCCTTGGTGCATCTGCGCTCATCAACGACTAAAGGAATTATCTCCAGCAACAATCTCAACTTTTCCCTCTGTTTTTGTGCTTGCAAAGCAAATGTCATACTCTTTAGTGAACATGTCCTGGGTTAATTCCAGGTTGTTACAGATTGAGGACTAATGAGTCTTTTCAAGATGATGCTATCCTGTAAGATCTCTTGTGTATTAGTCAGCATTCCTTTACCAAATACCTGAGAAGTAAACTTTAAAGGAATAAAGGTTTATTTTGGCTCACAGTATTGCAGATTCCAGTCCCTGGTTGGTAGACCCTAGTGTTTGTGAACCTGTGGCAAGGCAGATCACGGCAAGAAAAAGCTGACAGAGGTGGCTGTCTCCTTAAGCAAATAGTAAGAGAGGAGCTGGGGTCCCAGTCTTCTATGAGGTTATGTCCCAGTGACCTAAGTTCCTGTACTGGGTTCCATATCTTAAAATTCCATCATCTGCCAATATTAACATGGACTTGGGACCAAAATTTTGGGTTCATTTTAGATCTAAACAAAGTACATTGACAGGTATCCACCTAAGAAAGAACAGAAATATAAGGTCTTCTCTCTTAGTTACAGTGAGCCGTATCATAATCTTCACTTATCTCACAGCATTTTCATGTACATCATTTGATTTTATTTTCATAACTTTGAAAGATAAGCCATGTTATTGACAGTATGTCCATTTTAGAAACAAATTCTGAAATGGTAAAGAGTTATCCAAAGTCACGTAGGACTTAGCTTTTGAAGATTTAAATCATCCTCTTCTATCCAATAATGTGTTTATCTTCTTAAAAAATATTCTTTCTAAGGGACTTAGCTTTAGCTGGATTTAGCTCAGTGGTATAGGCACCTGTCTGGCAAGTGTGAGGTTATGAGTTTGATCCCTGGTACCAAAAAAAAAAAAAAAGGACACACACAAAAAAATCCTTTCTAGTGTTAGCTATGTGATATTTCTGATTTTTTAAACTTCAGATTAGCTTTAGAAATGAAAAAACAAACAAAATACTCAAATCTAATGAAGTTTGAAAGAATCCTCTGTAGAAAAGTTTAGAATTACCCATGCATATTTAATTTCTAAAACAATTTTGCATACAATATCTGTTAATATTGCTTCCTCAACTAGAAAACAAACAAACAAAAAAAACTGCAGCACAGCTTGTTAAGATTGTCAGTATTTTATTTTGCTGTGTCAACTGTGCCACTGTGGCCTAGGCTGCAATCATGTCTCTCTTGGCAAAAACAACAGCCTACTAATGAATCCCTCTGCTTTGGTCCTCATTCCCTGGTCAGAAACCATGTTTTCCCCCACACTCATTTCCTTTTACTCCTAAACACAGATTTAGACAGCACCTCTGAGCTTCCTTTGCTGATAGGTTCAGCCATGTTGTTGAACTCTAGCCGATGAATTGTTGGCAGAAATAATATGCACAGCATCACTCATTTCTTGAGTATAAGGGGAGCAGAAGGAAGAGCAGATACTCTGGGGCCAGAGTTCTGGGGCAACCACAAGAAACACAAGCCTGAATCACTCAAGTCTCTCCCTGCCACACATTCACATCCAGGTAGTTATGTGAACAGTTACTGTGTTAAATGACTAAGATTTAAGTTTAATTTTTTTTAAAGCACTATTTCCCCAGTCTGACTACTATACCCTTTTGTTGTGCTATGCTATGCTATTTTAGTCTATGCTATGCTATGCTATGCTATGCTATGCTATGCTATGCTATGCTATGCTATGCTATGCTATGCTATGCTATACTAGCTTAGCCTAGCCTAGCCTAGCCTGCAGTCACATTGATAACACTGATATGTAAGTAAATTCGGATTGTTTCTTTGCTGAGAACCCTCAGGTGGCTTCCCATTTCACTTAGACTAAAAATCAATGTCCTTAAAACAGGTCTCAGAGCCTTATAGGAACAGGCCCATTGCTGTCCCTTTCCTCCTCTATACCTTTTGACTCATTCCTCTCCATGCCAAAGTAACTTAACTGCTATATAGAAATATTTCCACATTAGTGTTCCTGTGCCCATTGCTCCTTTGCTGGCTAGGTTCTTCCTGCAGCTCTGCCATGGCTCACTCTGCCACTCTTCCTGTTTGTCCTTAGTCCTCTTTGCATTTTTTCCTTGACCACCATATTTAAAATCTCCACCCAAGACTACACACCCACCTCTGCACATGCTATCACATTCTCTTGATTTACACATATTTTTCTCTATAGCCGTTATGAACATTGAAATCATTTTAAACTTCTGTTTAAACTACTATTCCCTCCTCTCAAATTAATCTCCATGAAGCCAGATGACTTCAAAATGTATTTTCAATCACTCCTTAGTTTCTAGTGCACAGCACAAATGATTAATTGAATAAAGCAGTGAACGCAACTGGCTAGAACAGAGAAATTTCTACATAACATGAAATCTAATGACTTATGTCCTCTAGACATGCCTGGTAAACATATTTCCTTTAAATATCAGTATTTGTTCATTATATCCTGAGAAGTTTGAGACAGTGAGTTGATAATGGAAAATTTCTTTAAAAAACCATAATGACTGTGACTATTATAAAGTTTGAATGCATGAGAATGTCCATAAACTTTTCCAAAGATAACAATTACCCCTTAATTATGTGCTCAAAAATTAAACTTGTAATACAAAATGTTTAATGCATGCATATATTGTTCGCTATCTTTTGAGAATCTTTAAAAGGAGTGAATTGGAACTATAATCTGGTATTCACCTCTGACATTAACTCTTAATTTCCCTACAAAGAGCTCTATCTCTGTCAGATTCGTCAGCTCCTCCAAGATTACTGTCCATTTTTAAGCAACTCATATGAGTATGATTACACTAATGAAACCAAGTAGAAACTCCTTCTTGACAGGGCTGCTTCTGCTGTTCTAGCTACAAAAGCTTTTAAAGTGATTGCCAAATGCTGATTAGTGGTCAGGGTAGAGTAATGCCTGAATGACACATTTCTGATGGAAAAGATGAGCTCCTAGATTTTCACATTTTCTACCACTTGATAACAATGGCTTTGAGCAGCTAAAATTGTCAACTTCTTTTTTCAAAGCAAGAATTGACAACTAACAATGTCTCACTGTAATCCAACACCTAAACACATCTGGTATGTAATATTTTACATATGAAAGATTAGCCGCCCTACAATAATTCCAACAAAGATAAGAAAGGAGAGATGGCTAACAAAAGGCACTTAGTAAACCAGCTACCACTGTGGAGAAGTGAATGTCAGCCTTGCTGGGGAACATCTGAGGGCAGGAACATCCCACAGAGATATCAGACTTCAGGGTAAGAGAGGTGGGGTATTAATACACTGACCACTGCCAGTCAGGAAGGGAGGGTTGTTCCTAGTGGGCTTTATAGTCCTATTACCTCTGGACTCTCACACAGATGGGCAGAGTGGGCTTCAGCAGTAGAAAGAATCTTTAGGCATTATTTTGCCCTCGTGTTGGCAGCTGGAAATCAGGTAAGAATGCATGCAGCACTGAGATACCAGCCACTGGAGTTAAATAATCAAGAAGAACTGTATCCTGCAATGGTCTTTGGGTAAGGGATTGCAGGATGCAACTCACTCCTGCTTTCTTTCTTTTTCCTGATCAAGAACCACAGAATGTCCTGACCATTCTATGAACCGGCTGGTTGATGTTTTTTTTTCCCTGCAGGTTTGAACCCAAGGCAGGGACTTGAACGGTTCCTGACACTAATAAATCTGTTTAGGCTGTTGATCAAATACACTGAAGGGTCTGACATGTTGCTGAACACATGGATCTAGTTCCAGCCTTTATTCCCTTATACATACTCTTTAATTCAGTACTTTATTTCAAACATGCCGAGGTGAAATGTCTCCTTTTGCACTGCCAGTGACTAAGACATATTGCAGCCTCTTCTCTATAAGTTTCTCTAGCCTGCCATTTAGTGCTTCTTTGAAATCCCAAACAGCTTCATGTCAGGTACCCCACTCAAGGAACTCCCCTGCCACAACTTTTCGAGTAGGTCTATGTATGATTTGGCTAGACAAAGGAGTAAGCAGAGTGAAGGACACTGCATGGTGATGGAATTTAGACCACAGTCTATGGGTTCACACTGAGGTCAGTTTTGGAATGGGAGGAGACCATACTAGAGGGCACTCCAGCACTGAGTAACAAAGTGCAGGGGATTTTGTTTCATAGCTGCTTTATTCATATATTCTCTTGTGGTTAAAATTGACAGAGAATATACATTAGCATATATGATAACTGAGTAGTAAACAAATTTCTCCAACTACATCATAAATTTTCTTGTTTTCTAATTTTGCTTTTTTCTAATATATATGGCCAATGTGAGTTGGAATAAATGTCTTATTTTCACATCCATTAATGAAATTTAGTTTATTTTTTTTCCAAAAATTTTTAAATCTTTTTTCCTAATGTGTCATTTATTTTAATTTTTCCATTTCGTTTCAACTTCCTCCCTAGAAGTTGTAGGGAAATATTTTACTCTTAATGTTATATGGTTAATGCCAAAGCTACCAGTTCATCATTTCTAAACACCTTGTTTGTAGTATTTTAAACACCTTTCACTCTTTCTTCCCCATCGTCATGGTTACCATGGTAATACTCTGCCTCATCATGTCATATCTTCTGATTTGCCAAGGTTTCTCCATTTGCTCATCCCTAAACTCTTCTTTAATCCACGTAGTGTCTTCTTCCCAGTTACAATATTTTCCTTGTATTACTTTCATTCATGTCAAATGATTGTTATTTGATTTAGCCAGAAGCTGAACTGCACTCCTACCCTCCTAAAGCAGTTTGCTTGAAGTTTACTTTTCTCTTTCCTGCTTACTGAGGGTTACATCCAGGGAAATAAAACTTAGGATCTGGGTAATCTTTATAAACCTGATGATAAAGCAATTCCTGATAAATAAGCTAATGATATCTACTAGGAAAAGAGTTCTTTTCTACAGAAGTTCCTTAGCAGGATGCTTTTGTTTGAGTTGCCTATTTTAGACAAACCTAGAAGTGAATTTCTGAAACACAGTCCCCTGGAATTTGTCACATATGCCCCACAGCAATCTGGCTATAAAACAGATGTGTAAATGACCTAAAAGTCCCTACAAGTAGAGGTGATTGTGAATCTTCTATTCCTCCGGGTTGGAATATATGTCTGCTACACAAAAGAGAGCACTGGGAATCATAGAGGATGTCCTACACCTTTCCAAATTGGGGGCCAATGTTTCTTGATTTTATCCTTGAAAATACTGGTAAAACTTGAGACTGGTAGAGCTGTCTAATTTTACGAATCCAAGCGAACAGTCTGATCTTTTGTGTAAGTTCAGAGCTCCACAGTAGCGCCCATCATTCCCTCACATTTCAGACACAAATGAGAACAGACAAAACAGGTACCACAGGTTAGACAAATGCATGGCTGTTAAGAGCAGACACAATAATCTTCCTAACTCCACATCCTGGAATTACTTGCTAAATCCCACAGTGCCTAAACTGTACAGCCACCAGCTATCCACACAAAGAGATGCTATTTACTAGCAGAAAAGGATGGAGTAGAATACTTACAAGATAACCATAACATAGGAGACAAATTATCAGTCGGAAGAGATCCTCCCCATCTATATGTGTGAAAAAACAGAGGTGGGGGGAAAGGCCAGAACTGCCACTTAAAAGAAAAAAAAAAACTCTCCAAATGTAAGACCCTCATGTGGTCTGAATATTAATGCCCTCCCATGCCAATCCACATGTTGAAGCTCAACCCACAAGTAATGGTATTTAGAGTCCTATATGAAGAATTTAGCTCACAATTGAGATTAGGTTTATTGCTGGAGCCACCTGCTATTTAGTTTTTATTTGAGGATTACTGGATCGGTACCTTGATCACTGATTGGGTCCTACTTTGATCATGTAACAACCCCAGGCTCATCTTCAATCCTTTGTTTACATGCCTTTGTTTCATAAATACTGACTTACTGCACTGAATTTCTGAGGCTGAATTATGGAGATCTGCAATGATCTGAGTTTGACCCACACAGCTGTATGTGTTGAACTGTCACCTCCATTGTGAAGTATTAAGAAGTGAAACTTAATCTTATTATGGTGTTTAGAGGGGAGGGCTCTCAAGGGGATTAGGATGAGGTAAGGTCATCAGGGTGGAGCCTCTATAATTGAAAACTGATGGCTTTATAAGAAGAGAGAAGAGAGACCAAAGAGAGAAGCACACATGTAGTCACACAGGCACATGCCCTATCTCTCACCATACGATGTCATGCACCTCCTTCAATTCTGCCAAGACCATCCCCAATGGAGGCCCTTAGATTTTGGACCTCTAGAGCTTCGAGACAAAAATAAGTCTCCTTTTGTTAGAACTTACCAAATCTGTGCTATTGTGTTATTGGCATCAGAAAATGGACTAATACATCACACAATTTTGCTCATACAGCTCTTTTCACACAAACCCTAAGTTAATTACTTAAATGATGATGCCATACCTGTTTAACTGGAAAACCCAGAGTCACGCTGTATTACTCACACTGTCTTTCCATAATCGCCATATATGTCTCTCCTAATTTGGTCTTTTCATATCCATTATATCCCTCATGTTCTTCGTCTTAATTAGGGCCTGATTAGAGATGCCCTTCTCATCCTCATCCTCAGAAGCAGGTACTGATTCCAGCTCAAGTACTATGATCTGAGGACTCTCACAATTTGACTCTTTGAACAACGGCTTTATCACCAGCTCCTGACAATGTGCTCTGCATCTGGCCTCTGTTTTCTCCCGGTACAGGTAGCCCTAGAATCTTAGAACTGAAGAATGATAAAGCAATTAGGAAAATATTGCTTGTGAAATATTTCATGAATTAGAGAATTGTTTTTCAAGCAATGAACTGTCAGTTGTTCAAACCAATATCAATTTTCAATTCAGGTTTTCTGATCTTAGTATCACACTTTAAAAAAAGGATGATAACTCCTAAGTGTTTTAGTTTTATTTCTGTCTCCATCTGTCTATACCTATCCTTCATATTTGAGCTCATCTCAGGCATCATTTCTATAATCACTGCTATTTGGTTTTATTTCTCCTCTTTTTTAAATTTTGTCTCTAGTTATTTTCAATAAATTTAATACATAGTCTCATTTTTTGTGTGTAATATTTTCCTTAAGTGCAAAGGAGATGACTTAATGCTTCTTTGATATTTCCATTTCAGTTACTAAAATGTCTGTTGAATTTAAGAGATAGCTTACCTTTTAATAAATACTATGGTTTTTATTGTATTGTTTCCTTTAAAATGAAGTTCTTGCTACATGATTATAGGTTAACCACACATTTAAATGCATAAACCCTTTAATAAAAACCTCCAGTTAGTTCTTCTATTCTGTTTGCTTCCAGGAAAATACATGATTCTTGTCTAAGATCAAATAAAGATTCATTAACATAAATGAATGCATTATACCCTGGTTAATCTTACCAATTCAACATGATGCTAATTAGCAATCTTGAAATTGCTAGGTGATTGGCACACTAGGGTTCAGTACTTGACCTGTACTTTTCCATGCTAAGAGTAAAAATACACACTCAGGATGCCTCAGTGCTGACTAATGGGAACTGAGTAAAACAGTACATTCATAATTTGCAGTGAGTGGTTATTACCAAGATTCATTATTTACAGAGGAAGAAGTAACATTCAGTATCTTAACCAATCAGGTCAATGGAAATACAAATTTATCAGTTATATTTATAATTTAAATTATATCATCTCTTAATGATCAACACTAAATATGAAATATAAGCACTTAAGTTTTCTTCTTGGTTGATTAGCAGGATATACTGCTAAAACTGGAGTTATAATAACAATAATAATAGATAATTAAGGATTTAGTTAGGTCAAACAGCAGGGTAGTGGATTTACATGTATCTCAATCTCTTCTAATATCTCTTCAGAGAAGATAGTTTTATACCTAGTTTACCAAATGGAAACTATGACACCAGAGGTTGGTAAATTCACAATCTACATCTTGATTATTGAGAAGACAGATTGGTACATTTATTGTTAAATCTGTGTCTGTTTACTTTCCCACACTTTACGGATCATATTACATATTTTCCACAACTATTATAGGTATTAATAACAGCAAAAGGATGTTAAATGTGTAGCACACTGAAAGTACTGAAGGAATATATGTTAAGTTCTTCCTGGCTTTCCTTTCATCTTATTTATCTTTACCACTTACAGTGTGGACTCCAGAGAAGCACCTGGTAATTAGTTAGAAAAACAGAACTAAAGGATCTTTGACCTAAAAAATTAGAATATACAATTTATTAAGATTGGAAGATGACTGCTATGCACACTGAGGACCGCAGAGCCCTGCTTTGCACAGTAGAGCTATATAGAACGTGGCAGAAAAGTAGGACTCTCAATGGCTTTTGCATTTGACTTTACAGAAACCATCTATATCAATAATAAACAGCATCCTCACCTTTCCATCTCTGTGTATATTAACCAGCCTTACCAGCAAAAAAACTAAAAGCATGAACTATGAAGCAAAGAATGTGTTGCAAGAGACAGATAAACTTTAAACACTGAGGTAAAAGGGGAAGTGGTGCAATTGAAGGGTATAGAAACATATTTCTCTCTTTCCCATGAGATCAAGGAACTTATTTTAGTTTATCAGTATATTTAACTCCCCAAAGAAGATTGCAAATAAGCTTTAAAAAATTATACAAGTGTGAAAAGACAATTTGAGGACTTAAAAATTTTAGTGAAATGTAAGTTAACTTGTATAGAGTTCATCTTGAGGATAATTAGGAATGACAGATTAAAGAAGTTAAATTGCCTTTACAAGAATCACAAAAGATAAGCTTATTTATGCTGAAAAGTCAGTTGGTAAGTGAATATAAATGATGTCAAAGAAGTAGTGGTTTAAAACATCAACTTTCTACTTGGGCAAGATTTTTATTCTCTCCTTTGGTTAAAGAAATCAAGATGTTACTCTCTTTCTCATCCATGATATTTTTTCTTAAATCTAAATTTTGGGGATGCTTCTAGAATTCTGTAGCTCTCACCTTAGATTATTTGATTTCTTTACAGTTTGTGCTTCACTGACACTGCCAAATTACTTGAGTGACATCAACTTAATAGTTCACATTATGATGTGATGGCAGCTATCTGTGAACCTGTAAGTCATTTTATCTCTGTCACCATTTTGGTTGCACAGCAAGTTGAATGTTTTATTTTGTAACTATTTATTATTTTAAAAATCAAATTTTTGTGAACCATAAGTATGTCTTTGAAAAGTAATGTATTTGAGAGAAGAATGAAATAAAACTAAAAGATGTGCATTTGACTTCAATTTACCATTTCTTTAAATATTTAGGAAAGAGAACAAAATTAGGTCATTTATGGAATACAGAAAATTCCGCAGAATGTAGTGACTTTGTGAAGGCCTTTAAGAGATAGACAGGGGCACTTTTAACCCTTTGTATAGTTTTATGACTATTAATCATATGACAATTTGACTGGATTAGGAAATGTCTAACACATTAGAAAAGCACAGTTCTGAGTGGGTATGTGTGGATGACTGACATTTTGCACAACAAACTGAGGAGGGAAGACCCACCTTCCATGTAGGTAGCACCAACCAATAGGCTTGTAGCCCTGAAGGAATAGGGATATAAGAAGCATGCCCGTCTCCAAAGAGCTCCAGTCTTTGGACACTGGTCTCCAGTTTCTTCAGCCTTCCATGGCAGACTCCCACCAACAACTCCACAATAGCTCCCAGGCCTTTGACCTTGGGCTGATGCTGCACCTTTGAACCCTCTGGTCTTACAGCTGCTCCTTTCTTGAGTTGAGAGTAACTATGGAACCCTCTGGCTCTCCAGCACTGTGGTCACTGTGGCCTTTCCTGCCTCTGATCCCCTGGTTGGCCAGAGTGAACTCTTCTGCTTCTAACTCTGCAATTCTACCTAATAAACCCCCTGGCACAATTATATATCTATATTGTATTGATTCTATTTCTCTAGAGAACCTCACAAAGTGCAGATTTATTACTTCCTACTTGACACAATATTTCACTAGGTAGATACTTGCAATTTTCTTTCCGATTACTTCATCTGTGTGGAGGAGTGGTATCCCAGAGCCCTTCCATTTGTACCAGGCCAAAGGGGAGTAGTTTTGTCAGTGGTTAACAATGTCTTAAGGATTTTCACTATTCACAGAAGAGTAATAAACTAGCTTCACGAAAAATTACTTTGTCCTAAGGGAAACCATATTTCTTTTGTGACATGAAGAAATTAACCTCAAAGAACAGTATCACCAATGTCATGTAGATAAAACCAAAATTTTCTAGTAAAAGATAGATAGCATTAATTGAGACTTTCTGTATGTCAGTAACTGCTGATCTCTTTACAAAAATAATTCGTGTGATATATTCAATATGCCATTAAGAAGGTACTGATGCTTCTCAGATAAATCAGGAGAAAGAGAGTGTGTACCATTTTCCCAAAATATACCTAGTGCTAGTGTTCAAATTATTCTCACTTCAGCAAAATTTCTTAGCCACCTACAGTATATACATCAAGTGTTTGTCATGAATTATCTAATTTATTGCTATCGATTCATATTTGTAGTACTTAATGATGACATTTATCATGGGGAGGTGGTAAATGAACATGACATATCTTGATTCCTTTTTTTTTTTTTGATACTGAGGATCAAACTCATGACCTCACACTTGCTAGGCAGACATTTATGCCACTAAGTTAAATCCCCGGCCCTCTTGATTCCTTTTTACCCCTTTCCTCTCCTCTCTCTCCCCTCTCCCTGCATCTCTTGATCACTTTCCCATTTACAAACGTTCTATTTCCATCCTTACTGGATGATACAATCTTGCAGTTTCAGCCATATTAAAAAACTAAGATGTGTGAGGTACATGTACCAGATGCACTGAAAGTACTCATTCTATGTTGCAAACATTTATTAATAAAAATAAAGAAAAGAAAAATAAATATTACAATGTAATAACATTATCTCACTCCTATACCGAATCAGTCTTTAAGTCCTATCTATTCTCCATAGATAGATAGATAGATAGATAGATAGATAGATGATAGATTAGCTCTGTTTTTCTCCTCTCCATTATGTAGTGTCAGCAACCATCAACTCACAATTGTCTTCTAATGTACCTATATTCTTCTACACTTGTGATTCACCAAACAAATCTAAACACAGGAGTCAGTCCAATTATATCCCAAAGCAAATTCTATCAGAGGAAAAGGTCATTTAAAAACTTTCAACAGTTTCTAATAGCCAGCTAAGGAATTAAGTCAACAATAAATATACTGAACAAGAATTACAGTTGCAGAGCAATTTTGTTACCAACTACTTCTCTCGGTTCTATCCTACTTAATAAAAACAGGTTCCTTTTGTCTGGAAATTGATGAAAAAATATATCAGGTTCCTGAGATTTATCTTCACTTTTAGCTACAGAAATTGGTTAAAGTCTTGCACTCTAGAAAAAGACTGCATGAATATAAAACTCAAACTTAGAGAAAATATGTTTCTGATTAGCCATTTACCTAGATACCTCAGTTTTCTTCTATAAAAAAATGCAGAGTACTATCAACTCTTTATTTTGGAGCCACTGTGAGAATTAAAAGCTTAAATAGATGTAATACTAGCACCATATTTGGCACATACTAGGGGCCATATCTGTTAATTATCTGTGAAAACTGGTCTGACTTTAAAGTCAAACACAGTTTAATTTAGTAACGTGGTAATTAAAAATGCTCTACACC
Source organism: Dolichotis patagonum (assembly GCA_004027295.1). Taxonomy (NCBI): domain Eukaryota; kingdom Metazoa; phylum Chordata; class Mammalia; order Rodentia; family Caviidae; genus Dolichotis; species Dolichotis patagonum. Next base: position 137,036 of record PVJX010001277.1, read on the forward strand.
ATATGATTAATCTAAGCTTCTGGTTTTGTTCAATCAGTAGAACTTTTACTTTCTGGCCCTACCACCTGTTAACTGCTGGGTCCTACACACTGCCCGCTTTCTAAAGGCCAAAAAGGAAGAAAGGAGCAAAGAAAAAAAGATCATAAAGTTATTACTTTACTGAAATTATTTTAAGATGGAGTAGCAATCTATGAGCCTTCCAGGTGTTAAAGCTTCCCTTTCCTTATGGAATGCTTTTGTAAGCTTTCGGTGGATGCTACAAGATAAAGTAAAGCACAGTGAGCACAGTATAGTATTCATCCTGTGGCACAGGTGATATATCTTTTCCTACTTGTTTGTTTGGGGTGATACTAGGGACTGAACCCAGGGCCTTCACGCTGGCCTACTTCTCCAGCTAAATTTTATTTTTCATTTAGAGGCACAGTCTTGCTAAGTCACTACGTAGTCCACACTGCTCTCAAACCTATGATGCTCCTGTGTGTGCCTCCCGAAGTTTTTTTAATTTTTCATGTTTTGATTTTCTACTCCTTTCTAGGAGACAGTTCACCTCCATAGTCAATATCTTTGGCAGCATTTACTATAGATTCAAAAGCATTTTCTTTTCACACTTCAGTGGACTAGTTCGTGGAGGGGTAGCTCTTAGTAGCTACAAGTAAATCTCTTTTTATTTATTATTTCTCATGTTCTAAAACTCAAATATGTTGTTGTCATTGCTTTTTGTGAGCAGTTCTAGAATGAACTAAGCTGGATACAGTATAAAAACTTGAGTTTGTACAAATTCCCTTTTAAAGAATTTCTCTCTTGCAATGTAGGAAATTTCAATTAAATGTCATTTTATCAAGTTTCACAGTGTAAAAAGTCTGTGTATAGTCTGATATAAAAGCCAGATGATCCTGTCCACCTAGATCTTCTGTCTTCCAGTGTGGTTTGAAATAGACAGGCCAGATGCCACTGCTCTAGTCTCGTTTCTGGGGTTTTCACCCTATGCCACCTCTGACTCTTCAAGTTCGGATAAAGAAGTAAGGAGTAGAGAAAATCTCCAGGATCTCTCATGGTTGTCATCTATCACTGAAGCCCTTTACACTGCTGAATGTCCATGATCCATCTGGCTTTGATTTTCTTCTACAGGCACCTGTGGCTTATTCTGAGAAACTCTCACTCGATAGTTAGTCCTAGGGATGTAATGGCTCTCAGTAATGGGTGCTTATAATGTTCCTTACTTTCCAGCCTCTCACAATGCTGCAGTTACTATGTTCCTTCAGAAGGTCATCAGAAGTCACCTTGGACAAATTCAAGTCTTCTCACAGCTCTCTCCCTCACTCTCTCTCTTTCCCTCTCTATACCTCCCTCCCAATCTGTAGACTTATGAAATATACAAGAGATATAATGTATGTTTTGCTATCACAAGAAGAGGGCTTTCCTATGAGAAGAGGACCCCTTTCCACCTAGGACAATCTCTCCTTGCCTGCCATCAAACATCTGGGAAGCTATCTAGTCTCTTGCCTAAAAACACTTTTGTCTGCTGTGGTTTTTAAAATAAATCATGAACCATCTTCAATATTTCTCCATTTCCAGAGAACTCAAACAAAATCTTGGAATGGATTTCCTAGAAACATCCTTACTAGCTATTGGAAGAAAAGACAAAGAACCTTTCACACCTTCTCAAGGGAAAACAGTCCCTGACTTCTCTCAAGTAAATGTTCTCTTACAACTTTCAAATTCAAATGAGCTCTAAGCCTGGTGAAGTGTGAAAGATGGGTGATTCTGTCAAAACTGTATCTCCTGTCACTTTTTCCAAGTCTGTCATAGATGGGTCAACATTTCCTTAGAATGCAAGGATAATTTTTGACTAGTGTGCACAGATTTAGACCTCTTCAGCATCTTAAGAGTGTGACATCAGTAAAAGTTTTCTTTCAACACCCTCTACTAGTATCATCTATGATATTTTCAAGAGGGTAAATATAGTATCAATCTTGCAGAAATATAGGTTTCCCTAATCCATAGCTTAGTTCTGTGAAAATAAATATTTATTAAATAAATAATATGTTGAAGTACACTCACTTTTTATCTTATTAGCAGTTTTATAAAGGGACCAAAATACTTATGACTACTTTAGGTATGTATGTAGGCAGGTAGGTGTGTGTGTAAATCTATGCATGCATACCCGCATCCCTGGTTACACATACATAGCAACATCATTTCTTGTTTGGTATATCATTCTTCCTTATTATTTACATTCTCTCACATGAATGCAATTTATACAGATAAGAATGAAAACAATGCTTGCTAGCATTTGGACATAAACATTTAATGAATATATAAATTTGCATTTTCCTGGTATTTAGAGATAATTGACAGATTTAATTAATCAAACTTATTAAATATCTACTATATAGTAGGGATAGTGTCAGGTAACACAGATGGTATTAGATGGCTATGGAGATGAATGAACCAACATAGAAAGTTATAAAAACAAACAAATAATAATTATTATAAGTAAATGAAAAAACTGTCTGCATAAAGAAAAGTGATTAAAATATTTTAATTAAAAGCTAATGAATGATATTCTATTAGAGTAATTGGAAGTGAATGTTTTAATATTTTGTCTACTTCAAAATATTTCTTTATACAAATATGCATGAATTTCACAATGAAAAATAATCACATCTTAAGTGATTCTTAAGTATCACTATGATAGCTTTTCAGATGAAATAAATATGTCTCCACCACCCATAATTTCAGGATAATAATTTTGGCTACAAAATAATTATCCCAAAATTACCTGAGAAAAGGCATAATTTGAAATTGCGTGTTTGAGGCAATAAATTAGAAGACTGGGCTATGCTAATTTAGGAATATTAATTTTTTGTGATTGTGCAACTGAAAATTTATTTGCACAGTCTTTCTCAAGAAAAATTTGGAATAACTGGCATGTTAGAAATATGCTAAAACTTTCCTGCAAGTCACTTTAAAATTTTGTTTTTGTTTCAATTCTCGTATCATTTTTTTTTAAATCACAAGGAGTTGTTGCTTTAAAAAAAAAAAACTCATTTGTGTACCTTCTTTTCCTAGCATGTGCTAAGAGAGTGTATTCTTTAGTTCATGACATAAAACTTATTAAATGGCCAGCTCCAAATCACATCTGCAAAGATGGGAAACACAAAAACTGATCAACTGTCATCTTGAGGCTCTTTGGTATCAGTGTAAGTCTGCAATACAGACTCAACACAATGGCATGGATTTCCTGAGTTTTGAAGCCAATTAGGCCTTGATGCTTTGCTAGGAAAGTAGGAGCACTGTAGAGAAAAACTATTCTGAATGTAAAGAAAAAACCCCTGTCATTCAAATTAACTGAGAGAATTATGTCATACATATATGCCAAACTGAATAGCAAAATTTAAATATGAACACTGAAGTATGCATTTGTGATAAATGGTGGATTATCACTTAATACATATTATAGATATTTGTTTACATTCTTTTTCCAGGGACCCAAAATATCTAAATTTAGAAACTATTAAATTTTTAAAATTATGATATAAACTCTTATGAATTATATATAATTCTGTTTTTTCAAGATTTATGTCATTCATAACATCTAACTTTTTTTCAGTGATTTGGACTTACAGTTTCAATATTGAAATATACAAACTGTAGCAAAATGTTTAAAAATAAAATATATTGTTTGAACTAAGAGACTACACTTAGGTAACAGTTAAACTAACTTGTATATCCTAAAAATGACCTTAAACTTATCAATTCAAACGTGCTTTGCCAGTCTTTGAAGGAAACATTTGTCATCATCCTCTGTTTCTTTCTGTGGAGAATAAGGAATCAGATATATAAAAATGGCTATATTCTCTAAATTTTTAGTAACTTTATTAATAAAATTCCATCTTTAACTTTAAAAGCAAGTTAGGTCCATAAAATGATCTCATGATAGTTTAATTTTTTGCTTTCATAACACCTTGGTTTCTTTGTAATGTGTGTTTAGTTAGCTAAATATAAAAGGAATTCCTATTTAATCAGATGAAAACGTTTCAATCATGGGATCATAAAACAAGTCTAAAATTTGGATGAATAGTACCATGCTCAAAATATTAAATAAGAATTTCCTAATTTTTTATATCAAAAGTCATTGTATATCTCTTCCAAATCTGGAAGCAAATGATCTCCCCCTCCTAAAAACAGATGCTAAGTAAGCATCATAGACAGAAAGGAGCCTTAGACCTCTTTTGCCATTGTACCTTTCCCAACAATATCTCAAATAAAAAAGTATCAAAGGACATTTTTAAAAAATATTGTTTGTATAACATGTAAATAATCCTAATCTATAAGGGCCATGGATTATCATTAACTGTTTATCCAATAACGTACTAAATCTTGCTCTGTATAAATGATGCATTGACAAGACTCAATGTAGTCATTACAGTTTGAGATCTTTAATCAACATGTCTTCCCCATATGTTCAACTACAGGGCAGTTATAGAATTAATTAAGACCCAAAGGAACTAATGCCAGAATCCAATCAGATGCATCTTACCATAGGTAACTATTACGAAGATTCTGCTCAGTCTGCCGATACACAGGGATATCATCTCAACATAAATGAAGAAGATAAATCCATAAGATAGAGTATGAACTGCCCTTTCTTGCTTCGCTCCACTTTCTTGTCATGTGGCATTTCAGGAGAAATAGATATCCCACCACTCTCAAAATATTGAAAGTACTGACTGAAATGTTATTGCTGAAGTAGTCCTCTTAGGTGCTAATTCTATAAATGCTATGCAGAATACAACCTCTCATTGTGAACTGGGTTTTGCTTATACTTATGGTACGTTTAATGAGGGGAAAAGTGATGTATTTGATAGGAGATTTCTGAAATTCCCTGAAGTGTCTTTAAATGATTTTTTGTTTCTTACACTTAATTAGTAATACTGTATTTTTATAAATGACATTTTGTCCATTTTTAAAAGTAAGCTATGGAAAATAATGTGTAGATGATATGAAATTTAAAGATTTAAAAATTTGGTTTAGTCTCTTTTAACCACAGCTTGTAATTTTACAGATTTGAAAGAAAAACATAGTTTGCTAGGAAAATGCTAATTACCTTTCACTGGTTCTCAGATGACATAGCATTGATTTGTAACTCAGGAAATCAAAACCATTCCCACTTATCTATCATTAATAATTAAGAGAAAAGTATAGGATCCATACCTCTGAACAACCAGCCTCCAGTATTAGTCCACAGAGAACTAACCCAAGTATTGCTACATGACATCAGATTTTCTTCTTCTCTTTTTAAGATTTATGAAAACAAATAAGTAAACTAAAAAGATTAGGTGACTTTACTTTTCAGATTATTTCCATTGCCTTATGAAATCAGATAAGTATTATTTACTAAGTCAATATATTAACTTATTTGTATAACCATTAACTCATTAAAAAATTGTTACAGTATAGGTGCCTGACAGGAAATCACATAGAGTGATGCAATGTGCAAGGTCTCTAATTTCAGAGATATTAGTCCACTAGTATAAACGCAATAGTAAAAAATAGGGATACAAGGTATAAAAAATACTAGTAAGAAAGATGACACTATGGAAGCACAAGTCAAGTCATTAACTTACAATGGGGACATCAAGGAAAAAGTTATTAAAAGGGTAATTATAATTACTTTACCCACAGAATGAGCAAAGAAAAGGATGTGAATACGAGGTCCAAGAAGATGGTGAAAACAATATAATACATCAGAAGAACTGAAGCAATGTTGTTTGGTGTTGTTGGTTATGGTCTGAGGATGGTCCATGGGATATCAGAACAAAGCTGAAGATGTAAGAAATGGTCATATTCCAAAGGAATAATTTTTTAAATGACTTTTTTAAGAGCTTGGATTTTTGACCCAAACTAAATGAAAATCAACTGGGATAGCAAACCTCCAAGAAGCTGCCCAAGACTCAGTTTCCCACTGTTCATACCTCGGTGTAGCTGTGTCACCTTTCCCCACAGTGAATGAGTACATGTCTGTGTAACAATTGCACACAGTGGAAGTGCTGAGGTAAATTCTGAGATTAGGTCATAAGAATCACAGGAGAATTTTGCCTGACTCTCTCAAACCCCTTTTTTTGTAGTAAACCAGCCACCACATTGTGAGGATAATTGAGCAGCCTTGTGGAGAGAAATCAGCTTTTGTCATCAACAACTTGGCAATCACGTAAGTGGGGCTTCTTAGAAAGAGACCCTCCAGCCTCAGTCAAGTATCCTAATTGCAGCTCCAGGGACCGTGTGTCAGTAGCATCTCGTGAGCCCCCTCAAGCCAGAACCACCCAGCTGTGCTATTCCAGAATCACAGGCCCACAGAACATGGGAAGAAAAAATGATTTCTTCTATTTTTAGTATATGTGCTGTCAAAGCAAGCACAATTTTCTTCTATTTTTAAGAAGTAAATGTTGGCATGGATTCTTTACAGCATTAATTAGTAATTAACCTACTAAAGATTTTTAAAGAGATAAGACAATTAAATATTTACTCATAAGTTTAAGGCATTGAGATAAGACAATTAAATATTTAAAGAGGGATCAGCATGATCGGATTTTCATTTTAGAAAAATCTCATTGGCTACATTTTATAGAAAGTCTGTAGAAAGCCCAAAGCGGAGAGAAGACTGGCAATATTTCAAGGAAAAGGCATTAGAACCCAAAACTAGAGCACATGTTTGGTAGTAAATTAATCCTCACTGCTACATTTATACTATTTTAAAAATTAAATACAAACTCTCCAGAAAAATGTAGAATTATTTTATACTCTCAAGTGTAGAACACCTGAGAGTATAAAACCAGCCATGGCTTAGACTCCTCATCTAATTCAACACTCAAAAAACAACATGGAGTTCTAGAAATGCAAACAAGTTAGGAGAGGTTTTATTCACTCAACCACTGAAGTTTTACACAGTGAGAACAGAGCCCAGCACTTTCTTGCCTCCTGAAATTGATGTCAGCTGCTCAGCAGACTCTAACAAACATCCTTGCTGGTGCTAACGCCCAGTGACCCTACCACCTCAGCGCCACAGTGACTTCAGGAGTGTGCAGAACCACACTTAGCAGCAATTTCCAAAATGATGCACTTTACTTTGCCAGGTCTGAAGCAGATGCAACACAATTTGCCAAAGCACAAGAGAATAAAGTGCATCTGCTTCTCCACTTTCCCTACAATTATCTGTATTGCTTGAGAGATAGGCTCAACTCACTACTCTATGGAAAATATCTGCTTTCTCTGACGACCAAAGTATATGGAATTTGCATAAATCCCATATGGGATTTGCATAAATCCTAGAATTTTTTTAGAAGCAAAGATATTTTTGGAAGAGCTTGCTTAATGCTTTTTACATATTTATCAAACACCTACACTATGATCAACATGCTCATTCACACTGAAGTTACAATTCTATTTACATTCTGTTTCAAAGGAGATAAGAATGTGATTATTGTGTTAAAAGGCTACAAAAACTGTTAAACCAGACCATCATAAAGCTGGATGTTAAATGGGCTTCATTTAAAATTTTCCTGCTTTCTTAATGAAGTCATAAGTACAGTTTTCAAAGCAAACTTATTCCAAATGCCTTTCACTACATTTCTGCCTAAAATTCTACATTTTCCTCCTTCTTTCTCCCCTCACTCTCCCCTTAAAAGAACTTACACAATTAAGAAAAAGAGATAATTTTAGGAATTATCTTATTGAAATGTCTCATTTTTACAAATGAATACGCAAATCCAGATGGAGTAAGTGTCCAGGCCAACGTGATACAACTTGGTGCTAAGGCCAAGTCTGTAATTAGAGCTTCCTAGGATTTTGCTCAACACTTTTCTTCCAGCTATGTTGCCATCCCTCAGGAGTGGACAAATGTCACCATTTCCTCACCATCACTGATGATACAGTCCAGTGCATGTAGCACTTTACCAAAGTCACTTTCTCCACATGTAAATCTGAGTGTAACTTCCTTTTTAATACTCTCCAATGCCTCAGTGTAAGGTAAAAAATTTGAATTCAGTAACTTAGTTCTAAAAGGTCCTTTATTTCTCTGTCCAAATTATTTTTCTTCCTTCCTCCATCTTGAAAGTGCATAATCACAGTGGTTCACATTGACTGTGTGACAAGCCCAAAAGATAGGTAAACTTATGGCAGGCACGTTAAAGTTTTCTCAGAGCTCGTGGAGGGGAGGAGAGAGGGTAGTGGTTAAGGGAGAGCACTGCAATGTCCCTCTGACTAGACTCCAGCCCATTCACTCACATGAGATGTGTGCTCCAGGGCTACTCTCATTGTCCCCATAGTCTCATTTGCTGAAATAAATTAGTGCCTGGAAAGTCTGGCACAAAATGAGCTCTTAAACTTTAGCCATTTCTTTTTAAAACCATGAGGAATTTACTTTTATTAGCCCCACTTTATGCTTGAGAAAATTACACAGAAAAATATTTCATTGCAAAGTCCTAACAGAAACAAGGACAAACGCTTGGCTATGCAGTTACACCAGTGCTCTGTGTTACTGCTCTGAGACAGGGCTAATGGTAAAGCTCCCTTGTGAATAAACACAGGACATGAGAAGTACTGACAACACCCATGAGAAGACTCTTTTTCAGTCCTGACTTAGAATCTAGCAGGACACTCCCCAAAGTATGTAGATCTTATGTAAGTTTATTTCTCTGGGAAGATGACAAGCTGAGCTAGGAGTATAAACTATCCCTTAAGAAACAGGAAGATGCAGGATTGGTGAAGAGGAGATACCACACTGCAGTGCTGATCTGACAAAGTCTCTACCAACCCAGCAGTGACCTGAGAGAAAAGATTATGCACTGCAGGAGCCACACTTTGGAAGGACGGTGCAAGGTGCTGGCATGATATTCCTGCTTAGTCATTGACCACGGCTACTCTGAGAAGAACATAACCTCTACTCAAGCTGAGGTGGACCTGATGGTCCTCACAGATGGGCAATGAGTCCTTTCCTGAAGAAGAAGCTGATCTTCATGTATCTATAGCATCTATAGATCCTACTTAGTTGCCAGATGGGTGCAGGAAAAGATGTCAAGACTTTATCAAGATGCTTTGATTGTGAGATTTCATATGGAATTGAGGAATCAGTAACAAGGTGGGGAAGTATAGTAGATTCTGTGTCTGTTTCAACTTCCTCACACCTGACTTTAGTAGTCTTTGAAATGTTAGTGTTCTTTTAGTACTGGAAGAAAAACAAGTGTGTCTTTATGCTCACATTTCTGCCACAATATAAATAGCAAGGCAGTGACAGCCCTGGAGAACATGAAGTGAAGTCCCTCACAACCTTTGAGAATCAACATGGGGTGGTTAGTGACGGCAAACATTTTAAGATGAGAGCCCAGACTGAAACCCAAAACCCACTTATTTATTTCTAAGCGCCAACGTTGCAATTAAACCTGAATACTAAGGTTTTAGTTTAGAAAAAAATAATTCATGCATTACCATCTTTTGTCTTAAAAGAAAAGCAAGCAACACATGCCACCCATTTGCCATCACTAGTCTAGACCGTGCTTCAGTGAAAACTGAGTCCCACATGTCACGACGTACACACAGCACTTAACTTTTCACTCCTCATCTGTGCATCTTTGTCATGTCATCTTCTTTTAGAACAGGATCCCTGCCATTGCAAGAGAAGGAAAAAATTGCAAAACATCTGAGGACTGACTTTTAACACCCCTCGCCTCTGCTATCTTTTCACTGATGACCCATTCCATGGGTGCATGCGAGTTCAACACTGTGGGCAGGAATAATCGACGCACAGAGGAAAGGTACTTGGTGAGTGACAGGTAATGACAAAACTCAAGGAGGAGACCACTTTGTTGGGTGTCGATACCAGCACCATTGTCAGGCTTAACTTTCTGTGAAGAGACTGTTTTATTTGGGGTTAATAATGCACTATCTTAATTTATAGCACTGTAATAATAGGCCTTTCCAAAGAATGGTAGAAAGAAAATCTATCTGTAGACAATGCAAAACACTGGACAGCTTTAGATCTCAGTTTCTGTGTTCTGTATATATAAATGTCTCTATTTAGAAGTGTATTTATTATAATAAATCACTTTAAAAACTCAAAAGGATTGTACAATAATGAATTTTATTACTGTTATTACATTTTAATTATTATTGACTACCCTTCTTTCAAACCTCTTTGGCTTTCTAGACTCCCTAGTCTGTAGCCTTTAATATTATTTACATATACAAAAAGTGATTAGAAACTACAGTGACTGTTCAAATTTAAAATAAATTTATCATAGTGAAAGGCATATTTGCATTAATTCCCCTCAAAATGCCTCACTCACTTGAAATATACTTCTCTCATTCTTGGTACTTTCTGAAGCAGTTCTGGAATACCTCTTTCAAGGGTGTCTTTACAAAGCATGATAAAAGTATCTTGAATGCTGATGTTCAATACCACCTAACCAAAGTGTGAACTTAGAAAATTATTACAGATTGTCCTCATTCACCTTTTCAAGAATCTGAGACACTGCAACTTCTGGCTCTTGCCCAATTCAAAATGACTCTAACAGGTAAAGCTTTTGAATTGCTTCAGAACACTGAGGCAACAAGGATAGTGCAACTCAAGATATAAAAGTAGAATTCCAGAACTACTTCTGAAAGTAGCAAGATAATGGATTAAGTGTGTTTAAAGTGAGGAGGAGTATTCTGAGGGGGATGTTTTTACTGTAGCACTTTTAAAAAAATTAAACACACTGTATTTTTTGATCATACCTCATAGGTCATCTTTGAAAAGAGGAAGGAAAGAAAAAAAATGTTAGAGATTATCCACACAACCCAGAAAAACCAGAAGCAGTTATTAAAAATCTGTATGAGGAGGAAAGAAGAGTCTTCATATAGATAATTGAATTCTTATCAATAGACAACACTCACTTTCATTTGGGATTATCTTTATTTTCCATTTGGTACATGATGCATGAAAATATAAGAGAATGAAAATTGTTTCTACCAAGTGAAAGAATTACTGAGAAATAAACATTACATCCGAAATATAAAGCTCCATAGCGTAATTGTCCTTTCATTAAGATGTGAGTAACATTGCAGACAATGTCGTGGTCCTAATTACAAATGTGATGGAATGTATATTTGTCTGGAAAAGAATACTTTTGAGAAATATGTAATGTTCATTTTAACAGACAAAAATAAAGGTCACAAATATGGTATGTCATATTTCTGCCTCATAAATAATATCTAAACAGATTAAGCTCAAAGTTTCAAAAGAAGATCTTTGTTTGTAAATTTGCTTCATATGTAATTCAGAGAAGAAATTATTTCTTTAATTACCTCCTGAAGTTACACAAAAGCAAACATGTATGGAAATGGTAACATTATCTGTAAATGTCCAAAGATGTAGAAAAGATTAGAAACTCCTATAGCAACAGTGGTGGGAAACAGTAATTACCAGCAGATACAATGTTTAGGAAAAGAAGAAAACTATCAGTAATAGTGATCCTCAACATTTATTAGCAACCCACTACATGCCAGATATTATGTCATGAAAGAAGGAAGCCTTAAACAAGGGAAACATTCCAACTACAAAGGACAGGAATTAATGGGTGAGGTATATCAGTTTCTAATTGCTATGGTAACAAATGATCTTAAACTGAGTGCCATAAAACAACAGAAATTTATTCTTTTACAGGTATGCAGCTCAAAAGTGCAAAATAAGTCTGATCAGGTGTATCACTCAGCTTGCCTTTGTTGGAACAAAATACCCCGTACCCACAATTTAAAAGACAAGAGGTTTCACTTGATTCACAGTTTTGAGGAGTTCAGTCCATGGACGGCTCACTCTAAAGCAGACACTGTGACAGAAGGGCATGGTAGAGGACAGCTGCTCAGTCGATGGCAACTGGGAAACAGAGCAGGGCATCACTCTGCTGACATGGCTTGTCTCTAGGTGCTCCCTCAAGCTTCATGTGGTCATAGGTGGGGCTTTCGGAAGTGGTTGGAGCCGGAGTGTGTGGATATGAATGAAGAGTCTGTGATATCTGGATTAGCCCCCTAGTTGGAATAACATAATTCTGCATATGGCTGAGTGGACTTACTGCAGAGGGAAGCATCACTCTGGGTGTGGTTGGCACCAAGCAGTAGGTTTGTAGCCTGGACGGAATACAAAGGGAGAGAAGGAAGGCAGCATTACTGCTTCCTGCCTGTTCTGCCATGGATTGTGCTTCCTCTGCCATGCCTTCCTGCCTTGGAGCCAGGTCACCAGGAACTGAAATCTCTAGAAACTGTGAGCTAAAATAAACCCGTCTTCCTTTAAATTGTGGATAACAGGTATTTTGTCTCAGCAATGAGGAAGAAACCTAGACCTCTGGAGAGGAATGGGTTAGGGACCATATAGGGTACCAAGGTCACACCTCCATGATCCACCCAGAAATACTCAGGAATGTTTTACTAATCCACTTGGCATTTCTTAATCCAGTAAAGTTAATATATCAGGATTAATGGTCACCACAAGCTCACATGATGTGGGCATGGCTGATGCCTTCTAAAGTCCTCAGGGGAGGAATTATTTCTCGCCTCTTCCAGCTTCTGGTTGCCATCAGCATTCTGAGCTTGAGGTTGTATCACTCCAGTTTCTACTTTTGTGGCCATATTGCCTACATTTTTTTTACTGAGTTAATCTTTGCAGCATATTGTGGAATCTTCTTTCTTTAGAAAACCTTATTTTAGCTCCAAAAATATTCCTCCAACTACCATCCCTTTTCTTCATCCTTTTATTGGAACAATTTTCTATTATCTCTTTCCTGTATTTCATTTTAAATTTTCTCCTTATTATTCAACATTCAATTGAAATAGTATAACAAATGCATCTGAATTCTAACTTTAAGAGCTATTTCACTGTGTAAATTTTGCTAGACTTCTCAGCTAAAAAGTTTGTCATTAGCTGTTTGTAGTATCTCCATTCCTTATTTTTGTGGTATATCACTTTTTGTCTTTTCTTCAACCTCACAAACAATCTGTCAACCCCTTTTGTTGACTCTTCTTTCTTTATTGAACATATATATTGAAATGTCCCAAAAGTAGACGTTGAATTGTTTTCTTTTCTCTCTCTACAGATTTTCCCTAGATTATCTCACTTGCCTTTGCCAGCCATACGTTACTGGGTCCTGAGTATTCATGGCTAGCGATGATCTCTCTTCTAAACTCCAATCTCATACATTTTGTACCACTTATATGGCGAATACATATTTCAAATTTAGCATGCCTGACATTTATCTCAGAATTTCAACTGTAATTTTCAATTTAAAAGTGTTTTGCTTCATTCTCCTCAATGTAGAAAATGATTTGACAAAAGCATTCAGATAAACAACAGCAAAAACTATTCATGATCCTTTTCTCTCACATGAAATACACCAACAAGTGTTCTTGTGTCTACTGTTTCAATATATTTTCAGCAGTCAGTAACTCTGTATTTCCCTACTATGACCCTAAAGTCAAACCACCATGAATCTCTCACTGCCTCTTTTCCTGAAAATAAGACCCAGCTGGAAAATCATCGGCCTTGAAATCCAGAGATGGACCACGCCAGCCCAGTCAGCCTGCCCGTGCTTTACTGCCCTCGCCTTTTTCTGGCTCAGCAGAGCTCTGCAAAGCCGGCGAGGCAAGGACAGGCTGCCTGCAGCTGCCATTTTTCATTCATTTTCAAGGCCGATTATTTTCCAGTTATGTTTTATTTTCAAGAAAACATGGTACATTACTTGAATTACTTACTAAATAATATCTCTTCTTCTACTCTTCCCTACCTTCACGTACAGTCAGAATGGTTTGGGTGGTGCTAAACAATGCCAATGGGATTATGTTACTCCCATGCTTCACATTACTAAGGGTTTCCTTCCTAACTTACCTCTGGCTCCCTATGGACCCTTTGACCTCACTATCCACAGTTCTTTCCTGTAATCTTTCAACTATGCTGTGGTGACAAAACAGGCTGAGTCATTTCCTGGTTAGGATTCATGTGTTCGTTCTTCCCTGACAATACAAATGTTCCTGTATTGCATCTCTCATGGCTAGCCCCTTCCTATCATTCAAATCTCTAATCAAGGGCCACTTCCTTGGGGAGACTCTGTGTCTACCTGATCTGTAAGTGTTTACCCACATACCCACTGTCTAATATATCACATTGTCTCAGTAGTCTTCAAATATTTTATTACTGACAGAAAGTAGTAGTAGTTTTTATAATAGCTAATCATCTCCTTTAAATGCAATATAAGCTCTCTACTATATATATAATATATATATATATAATATATATATAGAAATGCCCCCAAAGTAGAAAAGTATCCTCATACATGTTGTTCATTCCTGTGCCCCCAAAACCTAACATAACACCTGTCATAATGTAGGTGATAAATACACATTTCATAAAATGAGTGAATAAATAATGAGTTAACTTGGACAGATCATCCATCAAGCAAGTTTAAAAGAATTAATGTAACAAATATAGTATTTTTTCTATAAAACCTTGCGAGTGCACATAATTTTATAGATGATGAAGTGAAGATATATAAGAGAAGTTCTTCTGATAGTGTTGTATTAAGAAGCAAGAAGTCAAGGGGAAATAAAGCCTGAGTTGAATGAGAATAGTTTGAACTAGCCATTGTGAATAATAAATCAAAAAGGTAATATTAAACATATGTAGAAAAAAATCTGTAAGAATTTTGAGGGCTAGTCAAATTTGATGACCATATACTTGGTAGTAATATCATTATAGATAATCATGTGGTAACATTCAAGAACATAGCAGTACAGAGGAAAGAGATGCACAGAAACACAAGACTGGAATATTACTTGTCAAATCCTGAGAAAGTCAGTATCCAGATTTTGATATGATGTTCAGTAATACAAGTACAAAAGATCATGAAGATTAACTTGATCAGTATAAGATGCCAAAATATTAGGAATTCAGGAAAGTAACAGAAGAAAAATTGTAAGAGTACAGCATTCAATGAGGGCAAATATGTAAATGCAAATACAGTGATAGTGACCAGATTTTTGCAGGAAGGAACTGAAAAAGAAAGTTAAGAAAACAGAGAGGAAAGCCAGGAAGGAGGACAGGTCAGTGAGTAAAGAATCCAATTCAGCGTATCAGCCCTGGAATGATTTCTGGTAATAGCAAAGTCACAGTTGTGACCTCAGAGATACAGAGCTGGAGGAAAATGGAGATGGGGCCTTTTGGAATTCAGGGAGCTCAATGTACTGAGAAGCTCTGTATTAAGAATTCTACCCACGTGGTCAGGGTCATGTTTCTCTCTACCACATCCAAAATATATTAGAAAGCCACGCAAAAGGAACTCCAAAATAGTTTTCAGTAAATAAACGCAGAGTAGGGTTAATGAATACATGAGTAGAATGGAATGTGAATGCATAGCAGAACTGTGAATAAAACTTCTACAAATAAGAGGGGAGAAACTAGAAGATGATATAGCGATGAAGACAAACAGGTGAAAGAGCTGGATTGCAGAAAGCTGTGCAGCATATGGTTTGAACTGAAATGTTTTTGTGGCTCATAAATTTATCTATGTTCAGTAAAATTTGTTTTATAAGTAACTCTGACTTAAGTAATATGCCCCCTTCCTTAGCTTACTGCCTCAGTTAACTCTTACTTATCTCCAAGCAATAATCAACCAAGGACCAATCAATTTCAGGTACTGTGTGATCCTCTCCCAGCCCCACTTTGGCCTTACACAGAGCGCAAAACAGTGAAATAAATTTCAAAACAATGAAGTGAATTTTAGTATTTCTTAGTTTGAAGCTTGTATATGTGTTATAATTTTTTTTAAATGTCCTCCCCAAGGCCTCATGCACTCACAGGTGGGACTCTGGGGAGATGATTACATCATAGGTGTGATACTGGATTAGTATATCAATGGGTTTACAGGTGGGCATGAAGCATGTTGGGAAGTGGTGGGCATGGCCTGAAAGAAGAGCGATAGACACAGATAGAGAGATAGAGAGATAGATAGATAGACCCATCAATCTTGTTTCATGAACTCAATTTTCTCCATGAGTCTAGTTACATACTGCACTAGACGAGAACAGAATCAAATGTTCCCATGAGGTCCACATTGAACCTAACTACTGACTCTCATTCAGTTCTCATTCAACTTGTCTTGTGACCGTAATCATGGGAAAAATCAAGTTCAGAAACCAGGGATATACGCATCCTCTTTCTCCCTTGATGCCTTTCTCTACATCCAGCTGCCATACCATGAGCTGCTTCTCTTCTGCCACGTTGGCCCACCTTGGAGCCAGCTATCTGAAACCTCTGCAAAATGAACTGCAATAAACCTTTAGTCCTTAGAATTGTGGGTGCCAGGAATTTTGTCCCAGAAATGAGATAGTAACTGAGAAAATATGATGAATTTGTCATTTGTGACTTTTCTTACAGAACAAATACCATAACATCCCACCATTCACACATCCTAGTATGGCAGCTACTGGCAGAGGTTAGCAGTCGTCATTTCGCTTTGACAGGGCTGGGGAACTTCAGGGGCAGCATGTCCCTTTCACTCATTTTTATTTCATTCCAGGCTTTCTGCTGTTGGAGTTTATCTTCCTGAGTCAAAGAGGCAAATGCAACTACTTAGCACCACACTAAAGATGTGCTCTGCTAAAGACAAAGTACACGTAAGACATTCTTTGTATGAAGCTCCATTTCCACAGGGCAAATCTGGTACTTTACTGACCTGACTTACGACCTAGTTATGATACCGTATTTCTTAAGCAAATGATTATAGGATATAGGTAATGTAAGGTCAGAATCTCTTAGCAGAACTTTTTAAAGACTGTAAATTGGTTAGCAAACTATCTTATGTATTCTTGTATAATGCCATTTTATTATATTTTATGTTTTACTCTGCAGGATGTGCAGTAGAGAGGTAAGTAAAAGTGAAATACTCTGGTATGAGATGCAAACATGTAAAATTTGAGTTTCAGTATGCTGCCATAGGAGTCAGCCTTTAATTGTGAGTTTGCTCCATATTCAGGCTAAAAGCTAAAAAGCTTTTGCCATTTGCTTATGTTATCACATCTTGATTTGTAGGTTGATTTTGCGATGTCTATCTATCCATGCTAATGTTTTGGAGCACCCTCAATAATTGTACCTCATTTCTGTAACTTGCATGTGCCTGATAACTAAATTCACTGAGCATGAGAACTGATAAATTACCCAATCAGACCGGTAAGCTGTTCAAGCTCAGAAAGCATCAAGAGGATTAATATAAAATTCACACCCATTCTAAGCTTACAGGAGCATGCCTGTCATTTTTCTTTGCTTGGAAATGCAAGTTGGTGTATAAATTAGCAGTTAAACATTGATGATTCTTTTACAGTAATATAAAGATTTCAGTTACATATTTAAAAATGTCTACAGAAATACTTTAAATTCAGACCCTATAGTTTTAAAGGGTTTTCAGTGATCATTCCTAAAATGTATTTTTTACTTAAAAATTTGTAATCATTCTACACACTATTTACTCAGAACTAAAATTTAGTTTTCAAGATAAATACTGTACTGAACAGTAAGGCATCATTTTTGCAGAAAAGGAATTTCAGCTGTGCTTCGACACCACACACAATCAGTGGATCTTCCTCTGCTTTAAAAAAAATTCTACCTTGTGTATTTTTAGCACCACTCTTTAACAAACATTCCACTAAAATTGAAAGTGATGTTAATAAACATACCAAACTCAAATCATGTTAACTTTTTAATCACTCATAAGTAGATACTGCAACAAATCTTTGTGTTAAAATTGTGGCTAGATGTGCTTAAATTTACTTTTTACTAAAGCCTTTTTAGGTCTTTCTGTTCATCATAAGCCATATGATAACATTTTATATTAATGTAAACTCACTCTGATAAGGTACCTAGTGGTCTAATATTTGAAAGTAATTTTAAATAGTACATATGTTTCCTAACAGTTTCTTACTACTTTGCTCATTACAAGTAACTGGTTTAGCATTTGTTGATGTCTTAATTTAGACTTTTCATTCTGGGAATTTGTAACACATAAGGTACATTAGTAATCATCTCCATAAAGATCTTGTCTTATGATAGACTGCTGTTTCCTTTATTCATTCTTTCTACAAATATTTATTGAGTCTCTACTTTGTAATGGGAATATTAATCTAAACAATTGAGATATATTGGAAACAAATAGAAAAATATTGACACCTTCAAGCTTTCCATCTAGGAAGGACAGCTATACAAAAAATAAATAATAGCATAATAAATCCAAAAGTGACATAATAAATATGTTAAAAGGATAACAAATAAAAAATAAAGAATAAAAGGAAAGAATCAAAAAATAGAACAGAGGATTAGAAACTGAAATGCATCCATAAATGATATAATAAATATATTAAAATGATAACAATGCTAAGGAAAAAATATAAAACAGTAGAGGATTAGACACTGAAGTACAGAACAAACTGGGTTTCTATTTATCCTAATCGATGAACTACACTAAAAATTTAGTGGCTTCAATCATTATACTCCTACCTCCTACTCATGTGCTTTAGCTAGGCTCAGCTCCTTGGATTTCACTTGATATTAGTCATATGCTTAAAATAAGACAGGTATAGGAAGGACTGTAGCCTCTCCCATAGGCCGCTCAGGTCATCCTCCCCTGGCCAGCAAGTGAGGTTGCACATCAACTCAAAGTACATTTGAGGTCGTTACTGACCAGCCTGCTTCCCTGACTTGGCACTGAAGCACAGAGACTGGTTCTGAGGGCTACACTAAGAGTGACCATGCTGGAAGTAGGTTACAACTTACCAAGGAGTTATGTCTTGAAAAATAGAAGTGAATTAGCCAAGGAGATATCTTTAAAAGACCATTTTAAGCAGAGAGATAGGAGAGAGAGACAGACAGACAGACAGACAGACAAAAACAGAGACAGAAACAGTCAGTGTAGATGTTCTAGGGCAAATTAATGCCACTGTGTTCGAAGAATTAAAAGGAAATGTAGACAAGTGAGAGAGACATTAGTAAAAAGTGAAATAAAATATTACAAAAGTCAGATCACTTAAATCGGATGTAAACTATTAAATTTGGTAAAATGATTGGCGTTGGTGAGTAGATAATTCCCAAGGGAGTGATAACCACATTGCAAAGGTTTCCCAGAACTCAGTAGATGGCTGGTGTAAAGGAGTACAAACAGGCCAGCCTCTCTACAGCAGCACAGAAAGGAACAGGCAGCAGCAGAGAAGATTCCAGACTCGCAAGTTAATCCCCTTAACTGTTCAGCTGGGTACCCATGTGTTCTTGTTCTGAGGAAACTACCTAAGACTGAAAAGAGCCACTTGAAAAGATTATGGAAACAACATTCAGATCTCAACATGTTTAGTAATAATGAGTGTTTTCCAGACTATAAATTAATTCATGGGGGCATTGGTTAGAGGACTCAGAAAGGCCATGCTTTGGTCATAGGATTAAAAAAAAAGTAAAAAATAAAAATAAAAAAAGCAAAAGCAAGTACTTTTCTGTTTTCACTTACCTTTAGAAGCAGAAACAAGAAAGGATGAACTGCATTTAAGCAACCTAACACCCTAACTGCTTCAGAACAAACATGAAAAATATAGATAACACAAATATTCAGCAGCCAAGGCCCAAAGATCACAATGCCTGACATCCCGAATTAAAAAATTACCAGACATGCAAAGAAATAAGAACATATAAACCTTGTATGGAGAAAAAAATCAAAACTGATCTTGAAATGATATATAGTAAAATCATTAGACCAAACAAGAAAGCTTTTTTAAGTCATTAAATTATATTCAATATGTTTTAAAGCATGAGAGGCATGATTAAGTAGGTTATTACAAATTAGGAAGACTAAAAAAATTCAAAATTTTGAAATGTAGAACTATAAGAACTAAGATTTTAAAAGCAATAAGATTAATAGCAAATTAGACACTACAGAAAAAATACAGAGAACTTGGAAATATTTAAGTATGAAACCATCCAAATTAAAACCCAAACCACACTGTCTACTAACTTTGGGAAACTTCACAGAGAAGAATATAAATGCACTGGAGTCTCTGAAATAAAGGCAAGAAAAACAGGGATTGAAATAATACTAGTGGCCAAAATATTTGAGGACAATCTTACAGGTCCAAGAAACATTTGTCAAAATTTGAGCATAAGAAATACAAAGAAAACCATACCAATGTATATCATAACAAAAACCAATGATAAAGAGAAGATTTTGAAAATGGTTATAGAAAAAAGACATACCGCGGGAGAGTAATCGAGACCAGGCTGACAGTCACTTTTTAGTAGGAAACACTAAAAATAAAAAGCTAGTGAACAACATGTTGAATGCAATGAAAACCTATCAATTTAGAATTTGATAATCAGGAAAGTATTATTCAAAAATTAAAACTAAAATATATATTTCATACAAATAACAGTAAATCAATTTATAAAACTGTATTAATTTATAGTACATTTATACTTTAAAACTTTACTCTGAATCAATGTGCCATAATGTACCCCAAAATTTTGTACTTGCTGCGCTCCTCAAGTACATCTAGAGGCCATATCAAGTTATTGTCTTGTACCATCTTGGTTATGTAAGTATACCACATGACATTTTCTATGGTTCCAATCTAAAATGTCTCCTAAAAATCTCAAGTGTCTGAGGTTGGGGCTGCTTGGCAGGGGCAGATGACTGGGATCATGACCCACAAGGCTGTGTTCCTATCGGGGATCCTCCCTTCTCTGCTTCCTGCCTTCCATGACTTGAGCATCTACTCTCCCATGCTCTTCTACCATGTTGTTTCTGTCTTGAAGCTGGTGTACCATAAACTGAAGTGTAAAACCATAAACCAAAATAAACTTCTTCTTTAAATTTCAGGTTTTCCTGTGCTTGAGTATTTTGTCCCAGTGATAGGAAAGTGGATAAACAACAGTCACATACTAAAACTTCTCAATGACACATTTTTCAGAGTGTTTCTCTGTTGTTAAGTGATCGTGTATGGTACCTACTCCTCAATATGTGATCAGCAATCAAGAAAGAAAAAGAACAAGGCAGTACATGTATGGCAAATAGTCATCCGACCTCTACTAAAGTAATGTCATTCTGTAGTGAGTCCCTACTACCAGCTGTCAGGTGGGCAGTGGCCAGGTGCTGAGGCTGTGTGCCAGACAGTAGTATGCTGAGGTCATTCACCACTGCAACCGTACATTGCTGGCCAAGATCAGCAGATTTAATAAGGGTAAGATGGGATGGGAGCAGAGTTACACAACCTTTCCTAAGGATGCCTTGCTTTTGCTTCCGCTTTCTGCTGTTTACCATAGAGCCTTGTAAAACCAATGGGTTAGTATATTAGTCAGCTTTCTCATTGCTAGGACACAATACCCAATAGGCCCAATATAAAGGATAAAAGGTTTAATTTGGCTCGCCCTCTGAGGATTTAGCCCATGGTCAGCTGTCTCCAAAGCAGAAGCATCACATCGGAAGGGCCTGGTGGAAAACAGCTGCTCACCTCATCGCAGCCAGGAAGCAGACAGGAAAGGAGGAGCTTCCAACAAGAACATTCCATTCCAGGTCACACCTCCAGTATTCACCCCAGCCAGTCCTCACTGCCTAATGGCACGTGAGCTCATAAACAGTAACCTGTATATGATGAATGTAGCACTCCAATCACCTTCCTAAAGCTTCTCCTCTGAGCACCTGTGGTTTGGGGGGACATTTTGTATCAAACATTTGTATAACATTTAGTAATGGGGAACTGGTGATTTTGGTTATGCTGCATCTCTAAGTAAGTCGCTGCTCTGTAAATAACACCTAATAAGCTCATGTACTCACTAAACTGGACTTATCCAAGTCATTCTGCGGATAGCCGGTGCTCACTCAATTCAGAGACAGATGTTTCTTTTATATCTATTACGGGAAAATTTATACAACAGTACATTTTTATACTGATGGAAATCTAATTAATGTAGATGGAAATGATGATAAAATAATGCCCTTATGTAATCTTGAATTTCTGTGTTTTCTTTGCAAATTTCTATCCATTTTCTTGTTCCCATTGACCTGTCTCCATCACTACTGCCAACAAACTACTTCCAACAATTGCATTTATTTTGGGACTTCTCAAACTCTTTCCTCTAAGAATACAAGCAATATTCTTAGAAGTAGCCTTTCAGGGCTGCCCTTGATCTGGCCCTTGCCTTTTGTTCCATCTCCTGTTGTGATCAAGTTTCACTCTTTATCCCTTTTCAATCTATACCAATGTTCTTTCAGTCCTTTCGCCACTTTCCTATGCATCTGTAACAAAGTGAATGACCTGAAACAACAGAAATTCATGATGTCATACTTCTGGAAGTCAGACGTTCAAGTCAACGTGTCAGCAGGTCAGAAGCCACTAGAGAAGGATCTGTCACTGGCCTCTTAATCATTCCTTGCATTAAAGATGACACTCTTCTCCCCATGTCTTCTCAATAGTCTTCCCTGTGTGCATGTCTGTACCCAGTTTTCCTGTTTTTATAAGGACAATTCATATCTTTTTAAGGTGATACAAGTCAACTCATAACCATCTCTGTCATTGCTGAACTTCATGTTACCAATGAAGATCTTTTTCCTGGGCTAATCTTTCCCTGATCCTTTGCACTGCAAATTTAACTGGATCCCAGAATATTTTAGATCTAAATGCAAGGAGTGTCTTCTCAAAAATACTCCTTAGACTTTCTTTATATGTCTAATCTCCCAGCAAAGACTCTCATAGTCTTGGAAACCTTCCTTTCAAAGCAATTGTTAAAGCTATAAAGTTTTACTGTAATATTATTTAAATATGGGTATTTACTCCTGGAAAATTGTAAACTCCACAAAGAAAGGAAATATGTCTGCCTTTCTTATAATTTTATTCCCAAGGATATTCAGAATCTAGACAACATACTATGTTATCAATGATTCTTATATAATAACCTCATTTTAAATTAAATAAGTCATTCATTAGTGACTTTAAGTAACACACAAATGTTGAAATATACTTTAAAACTGGCTATTACCAAGTAAACAAGTTATGAAGGAACCTAATCATATCCTCCTCTTCACATCCTGCTTCCAGCCAAACAAGCTTTCTCACCAAAGACACTAGGTACAGTTCCTGTCTATATCTGAGTAGTGAGCGTCTCTACCAGCAGTGGAATTTTTCAAACAAGCCAACATCATCCTTCTGCAGAAACCAGCGACACTGCAGTCTGCCTCCTGTAGCCCCCAACTGTTCAGTCTTTTACTGAATGCACCTCCTGTTTAGCCCACGATGCTGTGCTATGTCCTCCTGCCTCTGTTGTAAGTATCTGTCACATTCTGCTACTGATTTTATCTGCCAGTGTTGGCCAGGTGTTGTGTACAAGTGGTCTTTGACTTACAATGGGGTTATTTCCCTATAACTTGTGACATTAAGTTGAAAAGCATTCTTTAAGTAAAAAAGTTCACTTAATATACCTAACAGCCACCATCATAGTTTGTTGGCATAGCCTGCCTTAAAACATGCTCAAAACACTAGCATTAAGTTTCAGTTTGCAAAATCAAAGCCTGTTTTACATTAAGGGGTTGGATATATTTTATAACTTACTGAATGCCTGTATGTAAAAACTCTGGCAATGCAATGCACAGAATGCTGGTTGTCTGCTTTTGGGACCATGTCAATGCCTGCAAGCTCAAGCCCACTGCCACCTCTACCCAGCATCTCAGGAGAGTGTCCTTATGCATCTCACTTAGAAAGAAAAAAGAACACAATTCAAAACACTGAGTGAGGTTTCTACCAAATGCACATCACTTCCTCACCATTATAAAACAACAACAAAACAAAACAAACCTGTAAATCAAGCTATTACAAGTCAGGACTGTCAATTCACAAATCACCCACATTAAGGGAAGAAGCTCTCCTTCAGCAAAATTTTGACTAGGAAACAACTGAACCTGTTTTGAATATAATATTTCTGAACCCTGTAGGTAATTATGATGACACTTCTAGCCAGTGCTCTCAATTCTAGGTATCTCATGGGTAGATTCCCACCTATTTATTGAAAAAAAAAACTCTCTTTAAATAGCATCTGATCATTTAATTGTAAGTATCAAATGACTCATAAAAGGAAATAATATTCCTATACAAGATAATTTTGCCAATATTTCCACCACAAATAAAATGGCAAACACATAAAACACTGGAACACAAGTGAACAATATGAAATACAGTAAGGGAAAAGGAAATAGGAAGTGAAAAAAACCAAGTTTCTTCATAGATTTTTTTTAAGTGTATTTGCAGTTTTAGTGACATCTGGTAAGTGTGAAAACAGTAAGTTCAGGCAAAATTACAATTGTTCTTAGTATCAGGGCTAGCGGCACAATTTTAAATCAAATTTTACTTTTGTTTGGCTGGTTCTACTTTATGGAATAGCAATCTTACAGGAAGTAGCATAACTGTAAAAGATAGAAATTGTCAGTTATCTAGTTCTTAGAAACAGCAATTCGAATTCTGAGAGAAAGGGAAAAAAGCAACATGTAAGTAAAACCTTCTCTCCTCATGTTCCCAGTAAAAGCAATTTTAGGTAATTACAGTGCATAAGATAATCCTAACGAAACTTGTGAATCTGTTGCTTGTCATAGAACTTCCAGATAAGCTTAGACTGATACTCAGATGTGTGCTTGAAACTGTCGCCCCCAGGCGTCCATTTTTAAGAGCTGCTGAAAATAGGGAAAAACCTAAGGAGAAGGTGTGGTACAGGCCTGAGAACAAGAAAGCAGCAGCGGACAGCTTGGTGAACCTTCTCCTGTGCGTGCAACTTCCCCCTAACCTCTTGCACTTCCTGTCAGGAGGTGTCTGTGGGCAAAAGAACCCCAGCAGGAGCAGAACCAGGATGCGTGGAAGGACAGAGCTAAACAGGATGTTGATCTTGCTCATTTCAGCATCATGAGCAGCAGGAACCCTGTGTGGTCAGGAAAAAACCTAAAGAAAAGCTGAGCCTTAAAGCATTTTCTTCAGCTTTGAGAATGCAGAAAGCAGCGCTGTCCTAAAGTGGCTCTTACCACCTTCAAATGGGCAATTTTTCAACAGCAAGCAAAGAGAGAAAAGCATGAAAGAATAGATAATGAGTGAAGGTTACACCAGAGGGACTTGTAGCGAAAACAAGGGAAGGCTTCCAGAGTGACATAAGGGAAGATGCCATTCTGAAGGCATCGAAGGCATCCTGAGGACTAGACCATCTTAAATTACAATGACCAAAAAGAATAATTACCCCAAAACTTAATCCTAGAAGAATTAAGTGTATTATCTTAGAGAGCTGAAGTTACAAACTATGAAGTATTATAAGTGTCAAATTACAACATCATTTTTGACTAATATAGACTAGGTATTATTAATTTTATTGTCTCCATATTCAATTGAAATGCATATAGTAAATTAAATTTGTTTAAAGATCAAAACATCATCCAAGTAAACATAAGTAATACAACTATCTCAACTAGAAACTATAATTTTTGAAACCTTAGAAACAAATGTAATGAAATCTTTTAAAAATATGTCTCTACTTCCATTAAATTTTAAAGCTGTTAGCTTTTTAAATAGAATATACTACGAAAGACTTGTTCATTTTCACAATAATTCGGTAATTGGGTATGGAATGAGTGTATACTTTAAAGTTTAAGTGTTTTCTCTTATTTTTTTTTCACAATGAATTTGTTTTATTATCCTAGTAAGTCAAAATTTCAAGACATAATGAAATGTGAAAAGTAGCTATTACACACCCTCAGTAGGAACCAGTGTTGGTAAGTTGTTGCAAAATTTTTCAAATATACTCTGTAGATATATAAAATAAATATGTGTATATTTGTGTATCAATGTAACTTTGTAAACATATGATATTATACTGTGTATCCTCTTTTGAAGTGTGTTTTCCTCAAAAATGTTATGTGACATGTGGGAATATCGAAACACTGTCATATTCTGGCATATGGAATGTATGGAAATGCCATAATTTATGTTTACAACCTCCTTACAAAGACATTTGAATTCTTTGACACTGTTATAATATCTCTGCCCAATATCTACATGTTAAACTGCACCGTAAATTATTATACATAAGCAGTACGATAGTAGTAATATTTTAATGTAGTAATATTTTAATGATTAGAATAAGTTTAATTAGTCTAAAAAAGTAGAGTCTTATCAGACTTTTATTTCTAGAGATAATACTTTCAATTTTAAAAATATTACTTTAACTTAATAATTGATATCTTACGATAGAAAAATGCAGTTGCAAACAAAGATTATCAAAGACAGCAACAGTCAGATAATTTCATGAGCTTGGTAGCATTTGAGTCCTTGAAGAATGGGGAAGATTTGAATATAAGGAAAAGGAGATTTTAAATTTTATGAAAAAAACGACATATATTAAAATTACCATCAAAAAAAGGCAACAACCTGAACAAGAAGACTAGGAAGCAAGTACAGACCTTATCATTGATGAAAATTAGCTACTGGGCAGAAAATTAGCCATACTGAGAAGAGATGATGCTTTAATTTTCAGATCTGTTAGCATTAGGGAATTACATGAAAATAACATGGGAAGATATTTTAAAAGTAACTGGAAATAGGTCAGAAAATATAAGTGACAAGTGCAAAAACACATTCCATGAAGGCATGCTTAGTTAGATAGGAAAGCAAAGACCTGCAAATGTAAATCTATTAGGGCATAACAATAGGCAGTCAATAACCTGACAGAGGCATCTAATAAACAGGACCAAAAGTGTAATCCAGGATATTAGAAAAATAAATATAGACATTAAATACAGAGATTCTTTCTTTGGACAATCTAACCTTAAAATGGTTGTCAATTAGCAATATCAAAATAAAAAAAGGAAAAAGAGCTCAGAAAAACACTATTAAAATTATGATTCCTGACTTTCATTAAGACATTCCATTGTTATTTCGGAAGAAAGTACTATAAAAGTTCTGCTAAGGATCGAGTGAAGAAAAGAATTCTAGACTAGGACATGTCATGATAGTCCCAGGCTCCTGGAAAAGAAATGAGAGCCATAAAAAGAAATTTTTAAAAAAGAGTCAAAACAATTTGGCAAATTCAGAATCTGAATCTTGAACACAATAGTCCTTCAGTTGCCCCTCCACATTACTTGGATTTATTTTATATCTTAGTGGCCTACAGGGAAGATGTTCTGTGTCAGAATCATTTTCAGTCACCTAATAGTATTTGGGTGCTGCTGATCTATAGTAAAAATATTTAGATAAATAAGGAGAAAATTTAATTAGTAATATACTAGCAAAAGCTAGGTGCTAGTCTTAGAGCTGTACTCCTTAGCTGTGTGACCACCCTCAGGCCTCAGTTTCCTTATCTTTAACATGCTTTCATTAGCGATAACAACCCAACTATCACCTGCAACTCACAGACTGTCTGATGGACACGCACTGCTCACAGCTTTTCAGCCCCTCATCCTGCAGCACCCTGGGTGTGGCACTTACCACCTTGCAAAGTTAGAGGACGAGGTCTAGAGAATTTCCGGGAACATGAACTAGGAAATGCCACAATAATAAGCTAACAACAGTCTAAACTGAAGCTGAGAGGATGAATGAGGAAGAAATCTTACAGGGAAGACAGGAATGGGAGGTAGAAGTATCAGGTGAGAAGTGGTGAGAGGAGCAAAGTACTACCATGGTTATGGCTCTGACACTCTCCACCCCAGTCATGGGTATCTTTTCCTCAAAACAAGAGGCTAGGCTCTGAAAGTCCTTTGAAAGATTCTGCTTTCTTACAATCAAAATAAAGGCTGCAGAAATTTGAGTTTCTAAAACTATTTCTTATTTTTTATATTTTTACTTATAAATTTTCTTTCATTCTACCCTAACAAGTACTGGTCAAAGCTTTGTTTTAATGTCATATTTTCTAAAATGTTAAAATAAATAAGCACATCAAAAGGACTATCCTGTTGCTACAGCTTTAAAGTTATGTTATGTCATTCTGGCATCTTCCAGTTTGAAAATAACTCTTGGAATTGATTGTGAATGATAGCAGGATGTCATTTTCATAGTTGCTATTACAACTAAAGACACTCCTAGTAACTACATGATGGTGACTGCTTCCTAGGGAACAGCTGGAAGTAACAAGGAAGTCAGTAATGGCCTCTTTGACATACTGGGTGAGATTACCTACATTTCTGTCTTCAAATCCCAGCTCTGTGCTAATTTTGCAACAGCCTTTATTTTGCTTGATGATATAAATGGCATTTGAGAAATTAAAACAAAAAAATCCTTCAAGTTCCAAAATATTACAAATACATTTAAAACCCAGAAATGATGCAGGTAAAAGAGACATTTCTTATTAGCATGTGCAAAGCAGACAAATTAGTGCTCTGGTGACCAATCTGCAGCAGTTAGAGAGTGACCTTTGGAATATGAATGCATGTACTATAGATACGTGAAAAAAAAACTCTTATTTTTCCTTGAACACAGAAAGCATACTAAAAATTTAAACTGTCAAGGAGAAAAGGTTTGATTTTGAAAGGTCATTTTAAAATTATCTTTTTGGGGAAAAAAACCCACACACCATTGATTCAAAATACATTACAATAACCCTCTCCCCAAATTCCAAATGACTCATGCATTAATGATACACAGTTTATTAGAAATATTACTTTTGTGAATGAAACTATCATTAATTGCTAAGAAATACTAATAAAAAGGAATAATTGTGCAAAAATGATTACTTATTTAGCAAGCATTTTTCAGATGCATTTTTGCCAACTGAAAGTAGAAGTAAAAAGTCTCCCTTTTTATAGATTTCCAGATATCATGGCCCAGGAAGAAGCCATAAAACAATCAGAAGTTGCTAAGTGAACGCAACTTTTCTGCAGCTTCACCCTGAACTCTGCCACAGAGTCACCTTTTCTGCGTTTCTGTGGCAGTGGCTGAGAGTGATGGAGGGGAAGCAGGTGAGAGGATGGGGACAGGGGGTTTGCATAGAAACCACACTGTGCTCCTGGGCTGCGGCCCTGAGCAGGTCAGACAACCCAGGTTCCTTCCATTCCAACAGCAGCAGTGCAGTACACTCGGGTGCTTTTCACCCTCAGGCTGAGAACCTCCGCGAGGAAGCAAAGGTTCTTATGGTCTCATTGTAGCATTAAGAAACAGAACATTTTCAGAGATGGTATGTTGCCCTCCTCCTCTGCCTCCTCCTTTTTCTCTTCCTCCTCTTCCTCCTGCCCCTCCTCCTCTTCCTCCTGCCCCTCCTCCTCTTCCTCCTGCTCCACCTCTTCTTCTTCCTGCTCCTCCTCTTCTTCCTGCATTATTTTTATATTTATGGGTTTTTTTATTTGTTCATTTATTTTAACATGCAAGGCTCAGTAGAGCTGTGTGCTTAACTATGCTTTTTCTATTTGAGGTTATCTCTGAAAACTCATTTTAAAAATAAAGCAAGGACTTCTGTTGAATTCTTTTAGTGAATCTAACATAAATGATGTTTTTAGTAGAGGCTGCCTTAGAGGAAATAGTGTAGTTAAAGCAACAATGTCTTGTGACAAAAGCAGTAAAAAGAATTTTTACTTTTCTATTCCAGGGTGCAAACATCAATAGCCATGTAACTTTGATAGTATGTTACTAATATGAACCACAGTTATCCTAAAGAAAACAAGATCAGGATTAAGACAAAAACAATATCCATTTCATTTTCAGGAATTAAGAATGCTTCCTGGAAAGACTTCTAACTTCAGTTTCAATATGAAAACAAATCCCCACCCAAACACAATCAAATTGATTTTAACACTTTTCTTCACTTAATCACTATAAGTAAGCAAATATGCAGTTCATAAGTAACTGGTTAGTAAGAGGCAAAAATTGCATTTTAATATAATGATAAAATTTATGGGCTATTTTCCAAAGACATTTTTTTTTACAAAGTATTACATTTCTCAAGGATTTGTATTAATAATGCTATGTGCTACAGATAATGCTATGTGCTAAGTATTAATTACATGTAATTAATTACATTAATTACAATGAAAATATACCACACTAAAGATTTAATAGAAATATATCTGTATCATTTCTCAGCCTTTTGGCTAAGATCGAGTGTAGAAATCTATCTGAAAATAAAACTATGACACCCAGCTTTAATTAAGATGTTACATTTGTCATCGCTACATTTAGCAAATATGCTTCTTTTTCTGTATCTTATTATTTCAATGCTCCATAAGAGAGTGACATCAAAAGTGGTGAACAACTCTGTCACTCACCAATTTAAAAAGCATCTCTCCAATATCGATCCCTTTGACTTTGCAGTGACATCAATTTTTCTTTACAGCTTCCCAGACAGGTACCTAAAAGTTTCCCGGCCTTTTGGCTGAAAATGATTGTGACTTGTAGAATATTGGCTTTGAGGACTGTCTCAGAGATCATTCACTTTACCCAGGTCAATTTATACCTGAGAAACCTCAGGCACCAAGAAGCTGAATCTGCCCAGTGTCCGCGGACAGCAGGCAGGAGAGTCTGGTTTGGATTTTGCTTCTCTCAGGCTTTGTGACTCCGAGGGAAACTCTTTCATTACAGATCTGTTTTGAAATTTCCCCTCCTGTGCTCCCCATTAATGCTTTTGTATTTCATTACATTAACCTGTTATGTGGAAGATTGAATTTTTTAAATATTTGCATGAAATTCATACATGTTGCCTAGAAAAATTCAAGGAGCAAGAATTTGAAGAGAACACATTTCATTACATTCCATCGTATGGGTCACTAAGCGCTGAAGGATTATTTTATTTCACCCACTTCGCCAAGACTCGGTGTGCGCTTTGGTCCCTGCTTCCTCTTCCATCAGCCACGTCCAATGCTCTCAGTATACAAAGCTCTCGAATGTCTGTGAATGAACATAGAGGCCATGGCTTTGACTCCTATGACTGAGTGTGAAGTCCAAGGTCAGTGCGGACAAAGATTTATGAGCCGGCATTAGCATGATGTAAGTGAAAATGCAAAAACAGATCCTTGATTGAGATACTGATGTTACTCAAGTTTGAATTATCCTCAGAAGCCTAACTCATGCAGTTTCAGATTTTATAAGTCTAAGCAGATGAACAGTGTAACTGCTGACATCATGGGAAATTTTTTTTTATGACCAGAATTTTGTTTCCAATTATGAATGCCAGGTTGAATAGTATGATTCCAAACTGTGTGAGCTGGCAATAAAAAGACAACTAAATGATTAAACACAGATAAAATGGACCAGGTCCAGAAACAAATTTGCAATGTTAGTCTATACTTTATCCAAATAGACTTAAAAGAAGGAAGCCTCATCCTTCCGTGACAAATTTTGTTGTTTAGCACATCATGACTATTGGAATGACTGGTACAACTGCTAAACACATAGGATGTTTTTTTTTTCAGTACTGGGGATGGAATTTAGGATCCCACACTTGCCAGGCAGGCGCTTGTGCCTCTGAGCTAAATCCCTGGCCTCTCAATTGTTAAATATAACGGGTGGGAAAAGAGAGAAGTTCCATGGTATCAAATGTAGATTCTAAGAAATATAGTTTTGAAGTAAACTTAGCTATTGCAATATATTAAATATTCAAATACAGAATTTCACTTTTAGAACTGATCATAGGATTGTAAGATACCCAAAAACCTAGTAACTCATGAACAACAATCAAACAATATGATATGCTTGTAAGGCCAGCAAGATGGTCAAGAAGAAAATAAAAGAAGCCAAACACATAAATTGGATGAAACACACATGCCAAGACGTAGTAATAAATTTTAAAAGGGACACAAAATTCTCATCTACAAAGCCACTGAATGTCACTTGGAGAAATAAAGACTTATCTCTACTTTCAAAGATCTCTGTGTAGTGGCCAAACCAAGCCACACAAGCAATTCAACTACAGGGCACAACTTTGAACAGTTACTTAGCCAGGGAACCAAAATGGTGCTTTGGTGCTCACAAAAAAAGGAAGAATGCAGTCTGAACTGAGGGGAAGTGCTCAAGAATGAACTACGGAGACTGTAATACCACCACTGTGACTCCATGATGCAAAGGATTTCAAAAAGTGGACATGTGGATCTAATAATAGCCAACTAGGTGGCAATTTCAAACTGCACTGGTCCAACTAGAATTCTTGATTATTCTGAGGCTCTTTCCTGAAATTGCTGTTTATTTATCTTGACCCCAATACATGGCACCTACCACGCTGATCAAATTAGAACCTCTTTTCTGCAGAAGGAAACATTCCCCATCACTAAATCCTGTGAATTCTGCTTCCTACAGTAAACACGCCAGCTCGCACAATCCCCAGGCAAGCTGGGACTGCTACCCTGGCTTCTGACTGCTCTTCCTGCCCTTCCTGGTGCCCTTCTAATCTTATCTACTCTTTGCACAGCAGCCAGACCAACATCACCAACTGAAACTCAAACAATGTGACAATCACGCTTAAACTTCTTCCAGGGTCTATTTAACTTGGAATGAATCAAAGTGCTACAACGTGGACCAGCTGTTCTAGTCCTTCTCTACTTTCCCACATGATTTTGTACCATTTTCTGCATTGTTCATAAGGGTTCCTATAAATTCAGCCTTCTTTTTGCCACACACTTAAGTTCCTTTTCATATTGTACTTTTGTGTGTGTGTGTGTGTGTGTGTCTGTGCATACATTTTCTCTGTCTCTGACTAGAGCCTTCTCAGCTTTCATATTAAAACAACTTTAATCAGAGCTCTCATGGCAGCCAAATCCATATCATTGCCCCCCCTTATAGTTTCATGGAATGTATCTTTCCCTTTTATTTTTATTTTTTATTTTTTATTTTTTTATTTTATTTTGATTTGAAAGAAAACAAAACAAAAGGGGGCAGTACAGAGCAGATCAGAACAGGACAACATAGGCAACACAGTACTTTACATTAAGTCAACTGGACATCAACAGTAGCTAACACCATATCTCTTACTCTGCTATAGTTGAGCATAGGTTCAAATACAATAATATCGAACATAAAACAATAGTATAAAGCCATGCATAGAGTGAAAAAATTTACAGGGCTTTCTGAACCGAATAACAGAAAATGTTCAATGGGTACTGTAATATCTCATTTTTGATAGAAAAGAAAAAAAAATTTGTTTGAGCTATCACACATATTCAAATTCCAATAAGACACAATGTGATAGAACAAATGGTAGTAGAACAAAAAAAAAAGCATGGTAGGACTTCTAAGAAGGATGATATTAAATCAGCAATAGCTGTCACAATGTTTTGTTTTCTTCAAAACAGCTATTCATATCATCAAGTATGATACAGTCAAACAAAACAGGATAAAACCATTCCAACTGATGATTGAAAACTTTGAAAGACTTCGAAGCTGTGAGAGGGGGACTCACGCTTACCATAAACTCTTATATACTCTTATCAAATCTCATATTAGGGAGATTATATGGTATTTACCCTTGTGAGTTTGGTTTATTTCACTTAAGAGAATGGTCTCAAGTCGTGTCCATTTATTTATAAATATCTCGATGTGATCATTCTTTATAGCTGAGTAGTACTCCATTGTATAAAAATGCCACAACTTTTTTATCC